>JAYKAV010000209.1:109257-165384 GCA_035582835.1 Phoebastria nigripes | reverse complement strand
AAACATCAGTGTGTTATCAACATTCTTTTCATACTAAATCCAAAACACAGCACTAGGAAGAAAATTAACTCTATCCCAGCTGAAACCAGGACACCTTCTAATTAAAAAAAAAAAAAAAAAGAAAAAAGAAATGTGTCTTAGCCATAACCTCAGTTTAGGTATACAGATATTAATTTAGTAGTAAAACTAAAAAATGCAAGAGTTAATGTAAGTTATTATCAAAAAAGTAAGAAATAAAAGCAAAGAAAGTTAAACTAATAGAGGTTGGGCACACTGGGGCCTTTTGCTTTGCTGTTATATATTTTTCCACAATACATCACAGCGGGGAAAATGCAGTATTTAATCAGAGCAGAGGTGTAAGGAATGAAGGGCCATGCTACGCTTTCTCTGAAAATAATATAATTTCTGTCTTGTTCTGCCTGACTGGTAGGCATGCTGTGAAGCTTAATTAAAGTTTATGAAGCACATCAAGATCTTTGGATAAAAGGCATAGTACTATGAACTTGGAAATTTGTGATTTCCAGCACTAAAGAGTGGAAGACTAAAATACAAATGCTTTTTTGTTGACATGCCATCCTTGGTTTGGTTGGCATTAATTCTGTATGTGGATTTATCCACAAGGAAATACAAAGGGGCTTGTGATTTTTTGGTTTTATTACCATTTATGTGAGAGAGAATATTTGTAGCGATGTGGAAGGTATTGTTGGTCTGAAATGCCACAGTAACCTTCTCTTTGAGTTTAAAATATGCATTTACTCCGTAATTTATTTCATATTCTGTTTTCTTATCCCCTTCAAAGTGTGTCATTGAAATAGATAATCAGTATCATTATTCAGCAAAAGTTCATATTAGGCTGCAACAAGTTCTCAGATGTAATTTTTCAGCTCAATTTTAAATATTCTCATTTTCTTTTCTGGATATGTTTTGAAAGGCTTGTATAGCAGGGAAGTTGCAAGAATTACACATGACTGTGACTGAAGCTGTGTTTGTTTATGTTTTTATAAACAAATCATGCAACACGGAGTGTAAGCAGGTAGTCCCATGTACATCCGTCTGGCTGTGCAAACTCAGCACATAACAAATAGTTTGGTGTGTTCAAGAATCAAGCAGCTGAGCAGGAATTTTATATGACTCATCCCCTATGCAAACTTTTAAATGCTTAGCCTTGGAAATAATTTTATTCAGTTAAGCCCACCTTTCATTATTGTTTCTGAGGACAAAAACCCTCGTGATTTTAATTTTCAAGTATTGACAAATTATATCTCACAGTACCTGGCTGCTTAAGGCAACATGGACAGGGTTAAAACCACTGCAATTTGGTGTTACATGAATCTTCTAAGTAATTCTAGATAATTGTTTTCTATACAGAAGGTAAATCCGTGGTAAAGATGACCTCTCTGAATACACTAGTTTGACAGAGACAAAATTTATAAAATTCAGTAAAATAAGGTTGAATTTTCAGTAATCTCTTGACCTGTTATATCTGATGGCATCATGATATTATAGTCCCTAACTGTGATGATATGACCTACAAACAATCTTCTCTTGGTGGCTTGTTGACTCAGGAAGCAATTATATTACTGAAATTCATTGTATTCCAAAAAATTCTATAAATATTAGGAAGATCAACTATCATTGTAGTCTTCTTACTTGTAGTTGCCTTCCTTATTTAATTATCATAATTTTAATGTTTCTTTTGTCTTGATGACAGTTTTACTGTTTTATTCGCTTTTATCTTTATGGTGTAGTAAGTCAGCCTTCGTGAATCACAAGACTAGAACTGATCACTCTGGCTCTTGATTATTTTATTATTTGTTTTAGTTGTGTTATTTTCTATATAATGTAAATTAATCTTTATTCTTAGATGCATTTTAAATATAATGTAATAAGCCCTTTGTCTAGTGTGCATGTTCCTGTATCTGATAAATTTCTTGTGAGCGTTAGTTAAAATACTTATTTTAGCCATTTATTTTCGTTTGTTTCCCCCACCACCCCCATCCCCCCTGATAACTTATTTTCTATTTTGTGGTTTTCTAACTCCTCTCCTTACGGAATTTTAAAATTATTAAATTAAATCAAATTAAATCAAATAATCAAATCATCATTAATCACCAGTGTTTCCAGTTTTAATATAGGTTAATATACACTCAGTCATTTTAGTGTACATAGTTAACAAAAAAACTAAATGAGAAAGTGGTGCCACCCACATATAGTCTGTTAGATGGGTTTATAAATTCTGCTTGCCCTGTTGTGAGTGTGATCCAAAAGCACCTCTGGGTTGCTGAATGGAGGACGTTGGATCCGGAGGCATATTGCTGGAAGTTGTCACCACGGGGGTATATGGGAGAGACGGACTCTACAGACCTCCAGGATGGTTCTTGTCATCGGTAATTGTGCCTTTGAAGGTCTTGTTAATCATGCGTGGTACTCAAGTTTCTTGGGAAAGACTAGGAAGAATAGCCTAGAGTCAGCCCAGAATGTGGTCCAACAGGAAAGTAATATAAATAAGCAACTAATTTGTCTTTATGCTTACCTCCAAAGCTCCAGCCCACAAAGCTTTGTAGGTTGTTTCCTACATTGTTTCACACTGTGTGTGATTCAGGAAAATACTCCACATGATGAGTAAGGATATCCACACATGTGGATAGTGTTTGACTGTATGCCTATCAACTTAAACTTACGTCAAATAAAGTGAATACTTCAGTTTGTCTCTATTCAGCAGAGGTGTAAGTGTCTAACTGTGTTGTTCCTTGTAGCCTATAGATATAATGTTAATTGGTGCCAAGGGCTGTCAAGTGTTTGGACTTGTGTTTTAAGAGGGTTACATGATAATAGCTGGTGATATAGGGAAGAGCTAATCTTTCCATTTCTTTGTTACTTTGAAGAAGTTTGATTTAATGCTTTCAGTCCTCTCTAATGTACAGAGAACCACATTTTCAACTGATGCCACTTTTAAACAGAACATGTCCTTTATGTCAGAAATAGCCACTATTTTTGTACTATTTTTCTCCCTGTTGTTTACACTCTAAAAGCAATTTTTTATCTATTAAATTACAGTTATACTTGGTGTAACTCAGTATCTTCAGGTTTTTCTGTCTTTACTATTCAAACTGTAGTGTCTTGTTAAATAAAATTAAAGTATATTCCAAGTTTGTTCTCTATTCTGTTTTAAATAGGCTCATAGATTTCATTGAAGCAAAAATTCTGAATCCCATCATATCTGCTTTTCTGGGTAAGACCTGTTTGCCRGTAATATGGAATCAGTCATGATATTTCTCCACTAAAAGTGTGACTCCAGGTTCAAAACCTTTTTTTTTTTTTTTTAATTTGAAAGTTGCTCTTAATATAAAACATTTTATATTTTATATTAAGCCCTCTGCCCTCCAATCCAMAATTTTTAAAAAAGTTCCAGAAAAGCTAGTAAGGTAAATATCCTGGTAAATATCACATTTCAACTGACAAATCATATTGGCAAGACACTGAAACTCCTTGTAAAATAGAGTAAAAGGGCAAAAAGATACATTGCTTTGTAGGCTATGCTTAGGGGCTGATTCTTATCTATATTCAAGTATTTTGGATGATTACTTTACTTAGATGATGGTCTTCACTTGAAGGCCCTTTGAAAATACGAAGCAACAATGTAAAATATTTTTAATGCAAGTGAGAAAAAGTCTGAATTTCTAATTCCTAGTCTTGTTCCATCAGACATGTATGAAAATTTTTATTTTTATGCCTATATATAAAGCTACTCAGATACATGACTGCAGCATTAAAATGGAAAGTCCCTGTTCTCAGAATGCTTCATGAGTGTCCTCTAAAATCAACTGGGCTCTACAATGCTGCCAACTTTTATTTAAAGGATGGAAGTTTCACTCTCAATTTAATCCCATTATTAGTTGTACTGAAGTCAGGCATGACCATGAGAATTGGGAAAGTTAATTTCTACCTTTTCCTTAAGATCTCCCATATTCTTGTGTTCATGTATTAGTTTCACACTAGTAACCTTTTTCATAAAAGTGTTGGTGTAGCTACTTCCAAGCCTTTTCAGTTTTGCTTTATCTTCCCTTGGTTCCGTGTAAAGTCAGTGCGCACAGAGTGTCCAGTCAAGTGTGACTCAGAGCACATGCCTGACGAAGGTGCCTTAGGTTAGGCTGAGTAAATAATGCTCTTAATTACAAATCTGTTTCCTCCCTAGACCTTGCCCTGTTAGCAGATACCAYCCTCAGAACTTCTCTCACAGTGACAGAACCTCAAGGTGAGTTTCCTAAGTAATATAAATCAGAAGCCCATCTAACTACACTCATATATCTCAGCTGAGACTGTGGCCTTTCATCTTTATTTTCATGCTGTCTTCTTTCTTTTTCTTTTAGAATCAAGAAATGAATGTGGAGAAATTTCTGCCTTGCTTAGCAAATGTAGTTTCTGCAAGTCATTAAGACTACGCAAGGTGTAAATCAAAGTCTGAATGACCACATTTAAAACAATGGCCAAGGATCTTAAAAACCTTCCACAGTTCTGAAAACAGTATCTGCATGTACTTATATGCCAGGAAATAAATAGATTAGAGTCGAATAGAATATACTGAAGTTACACAAAAAACAATGGACAGAGACAGAGAGTCCATCAATGACAACTCTGATGCTTCTGATCAAACCTCTAAGTGAATCTTTTGATCTCTTATTTTGTACTGTGCCTTAATTTAGCATCTTCCCTAGAGCTTTGCTTATTTCAGTATTTTTGTCTTACCCTTTCAAAATTCCTTAGGATCAATGATATCATTAATTCTGTATTTGTTTTCAGTCTCTTATTTTATTGTGTTTTCTTCTCAGTATTTGTCTTCTTGTATTATTTGCCATTTCCAGCATTTGCCTTGTTTTACTATCTGTCGCTTGTTAGGCAGCTCATATTTCCAGTACTTGTCATTTCCCTTTGCATTTAATTTCAATATTTGTGACATGCCTTTTCTTCTTCCCATGACTCATAACTCATTTGCTCCCAGTGCTTCTCCAAATGGCTACAGGATAGATTCATGGATAATGTGGAAGGCTGCAAAGTCCAGAGAGATGGCCCACTATGGTTATTAGCATACATCTTCTTGATTTTAACTGAAAGGCAGAGGGGAACAGAATAATTTAATGTATTAGACAATGCAGCTTTCTGACTTTGACTAGCATTAAATTATTGTCATTGGACAATATTTCTTGGTACGTTTCTCAGTCATTTCAGAAAGACCTAGTAAGTATTTGATATCTGAATATATTCAGTACTGATTTTGAAAATACTCATATGCCCTTATTCTGCATTATTAAGAAAAAGACACATTTTTAAATACTTTCTCCATTGTGCATATTGCCAAATAGAGTGCAATTAAAATATACAAGATTTTAGGTTTGCTTGAGAAAGAAAATGAAGGGGATCCTTATGTACAAATAACTTTTGAGTGTATTACTATACATTGTGTTGCTTCAAAGGCAAGTTTTGTGATGCTTCATAAGTGTAATATATCTTATATGCTTCTTCTTATGAATTTACAGCTAAATTCAATATGAACAAAACACGGAAGGAGAGAATTTACAATGAAAGATACCTATCTGAATATCTTATAAAAATCTTTAGCTCCTATATAGTATTTTCTTAAGCACCCACTATCTATTTGAAAGGTAGAGGCAGAACAAGGACTATGCTAGCAAAGCGTAAGAAGATGTTGACATCCCCAATGCTGTCAAGGATCCAGTCTTCTGGAGGAGAGGGGCAGTAATTAACTGTGCACCACACAAAGAAAACAGGAGATGGGGTTTGGATGCTCAAGAGTGATCTGTGCAGGATTTCAGTTTCTTAGCTTACCACTGTTCTAGTTTCACTGTATTGGTGTTTCATTTCAATGCCTCAGGGAGGGAGATGCCTGACAGCTCTAGGCGTTAGCCTACTGCTACCTCTGCCAGCACTGCTGCTTCCATAGACCCCTCTGCATTCTTGAATTCTTCCCTCCAGTGCAGTCTTTTCCTGTCTTTTCATTCACTCCAGAATAGAAAGTGAGCAACAATCTGCTCCCCCTGTATGAGGTGGTCTAGTTTTTTTGCCTTTTAAAACAYTTGAACTTGTGCTCTCTCCACTTGAACCATTTATTCTCACATCAAGAAACATGAGCAAGCCTGCAGTCYTTGGGAGGATGCATGACTGAACTCTGGAACGTCTGCTTTTTTTCTGCTCTCCTACTTAGAAATAAAATGTCAAGCTGCTAGGCCCCATATCTAGTGTCATTTTGACATGTTTATTCTTACTTCATATTCAGAAAATTTTCTGAGTACCAGTAGATGTCACTGCAGTCAAAAGAAAGTTCCTAGGGGATTTTCATTACGAATAAAATTTCTTTCTTAACAAAATACAAATGATAAACCATTGTTATTTCTAGTACTACTCCCGAATTTTTTTATTTGGCAGGTCAAATCTTTGTGAGGATGAAATATGCCTCAGGAAGGAATTAAGGATTTAGGTCCAGGTTATTAACTTATTCTGAAAGTCAAGTGGTTAGAAATTTCTCAACAAAATGTGTTTTCATTGGAAAGAAGAAACTGATTCATTGAAATAGCTTGTTGAAGTGTGATGCTCTAATGAAAAAGTTGTTATAAAAGAAAAACAACCCAATTTCTCCAATGTACAGTAGAGTCTATTCAACATTAGGAAAGGAAATCTGAGGCCAAAGTACTTCAAACTCCTTTGATTAGGGGATACACTTTAAATACAGRGGACTGGATGATCTGGGTAATTCTCCCTTGCTTTATAGACAGTACTTGAACCCATCTCATGGGACAGAAGAAAAGGAGAAACCTCAGCAGTATAGATGAGGTGAAAGAGCATCTTTCCCTTCAACTCTGACTCTGATACCTTTGGAAGGAAGAACAATTTATGGAAAAGGATAATGTCGTAGGCTAAGGGCTATATATTTAGGTTCTCTGCAGTTCTGCCAATGACTTTTAATCTGATATGGAGAACTTATTACCTCCATACTGCATTTTTCTCATCTTCAAAATGAGGATAATACCTACCTCAAGGAATCCATGAAGAAGAATTTATTAACTTTTTTAAAGGAATATGAGATCTCAAAGGATCATGTGGGTGCAAAACATTGCTGATTCTCCCACTCCTGCATTATAGAAAGTTGCGTTAAGCAAGAACTCAGTGAAAAAATCTTTTCCATTTCCCCTTGTGAATTTTTGTGCAGATTTGATGTTTTGGAGTGTGTGTGCAGCTATTATACTTTGAAATGACATTAGGACATTTCAAAGCTGTTAGTAAAAAAAGGCAGACCTATCTATCCTATAATATGTAATATCTTGAGAGCTGGCACACTAGAAATCTAGATCTCTGTTAAAGGCTCTGTTCTGTCTGAACATGCCGAAGGATTTGAACTTCTGTCTTTTTTTCTGTCTACATTTAACTCAATGTGTTTACCTTTCTGTAGGCTATTACTGAAACAGATATTTGAACCCTGGAATGGTAGATTTTAATCAAATGCCTGAAACATCTGTGTTTCTCTCAGTCATTCCTATTGGAGATACTCCACTTCACATGGATAACTACATTATCTGTTTCGAGAGAGCATAAGGGAAGATGACTTAATAGTCCAGAGAGCAGAAAACCTGCTGGGTATGTGGGAGTGTGAGGTTCAGCTCCATGRGCTGAAATAAGCAAAGCAAGAACATCATGGTTGGATTCTTACTCCCATGTGGCTGAAACTTTTTTAAGGTCAGTGAACATCTGTCTTCCGTCTGAGTTTGACCAGATAAACCTTGTCCTTTAAAAGTAGCATGAGTGCTTCTCAGTAATACTTTTCTATTTCAACACATCAACAGTTTTTGACAAACAATTATTTCATCACAAAATTGTCTGCCAATTTTACTTCAAACAAACCTACTCTGCAATGAAAAAGCTCAATGGTAGAACATATAGGGAATGCCTTGCTGAACRAAAAGAACATTTGTTTAACTAATTCTCTCTGTTGCCCAACATCATCAAGGTTAGAAGTTCCTGGTATATGGACTGGGGGTCATCATGGAATCATGTTAAACATTAAAACTGATGAATGCATCATTTTTGTCTGACTGTATTTTCATGAGCAGCAAGCACTTTCCTCCGGGGACCTGCTTTTCAGTTAGAGGATATGAACCATACCCATTGCAGCAGAGAAATTGCTGAGTGAAAAGGGATATGTTCCATGGACAGAGACGTGGCTTTTACTGGCAGTACTTTATTGTGTTACGTGCCTCACGATGTTATGGTGTAAAAATATGGGCACAGAGGGAAGAAAAGCATTAGACAGACCAACATGAAGCATGGAGTAACTGTGGGTTTCACACAGGTGAATATTTGAGTCTTTGTTAAATGTAAGTAGTATTCGTACTGACTATGAAATTAGACTGTTGACAGACTTGGGCTAATAGAGGAAAAAGGGCAATACAAAATACACCTACTCATGGCAAAAGTGAAAAAAGATGCTACTGCAGAGAGCAATAGATGTAATAACTGATACTGTGCTTAAGGTCAGGCTTTGCTGCAGCAGCTGCCAAGGTGTTGGTGTTGGAAGGTGTTGGAAAAGTGCTGGAACTGCAGAAACTGTAGTTGGCTCTGTACCATCTCCTGTCTTCTCAGCAGAAGGAATCTTTGCTCCTGCCAATACAAAATAGATCCTGCATTGGTTCTGAGACAAAACAGCACTAGTGAATAACAATTAAATTCACTTAAAAATCCAACTCAAAGCGARTGAGTGAGCAGTTTACCTGGAGGCTTTCTACAATTGCTTGAAGTCACTAGAAAGAATTTCACAGAGTTCAGCAGGTGCTGAATCAGGCCCTTAGCAGAAAGGAAGATGTCTCTGTTTTATGGGCTTCAATAAAACCACAGCCAAAGACATGTAAGAGCTATTGGGTTATAATACCTTAATAATGGTATCTTACTTTGCAATTGAAGGAGGCTGGGAATGTAGTCTCACAGATGTGAATGCCCTAAAGATACAGGTGGGTAGACACTGTAGACATAGGGTAGACACATCTATGGAGCTTATTGTTCTAGTTTGGATTAGGAGCAAGTTTGTGAATTCCCCCGCTGTCCTCAGAGTTCACATTGTAGAATGGTCTTGGAGCATGCAGACTGGATTTCTTTTTTTATGAAACTAAACTGATAGAAATACCGCAGGAAGATACCTGCACTCCAACTGCTAACGGATGTTGAACGAGCAGGATCARACTAGATCTAGTTTTCAGCAAAACCTTTAAAGTGGATGTGGACATCACATCCTTGTCACCAACTCTTCTGCCTCCCAGATTCTCTCCTTTTGAAACACACTACCTGCTGAGGTAGACATAGCTTAAATGAGTTAAATTYGGTAATTTGTCTCCGATCCAAGAGATGCTTGCAAGAGAGACCTGAACACCTRTGCATGCATCAAGGTCTGTGAGAAGTCAGCCTTCATTACCACCCTACCTTTCCCTTTTGTATTTGTGTATCTGGTCTTTATTGGTGGCATGTGGAAACAAATATTCCTTATCACCTCTTACTTTTCTCTGTGCTTATTTATGTTGCGATAAATGTAAACCCTTTGTAATTCTGTAGAATGAGCAGAGGCAGATGCTGCTGCAACCTAGATGATGGTGTTTTCTGTCATATCATTTCCATGCATCGCGTGGGTACATCCTGCCACTTCCGTCATTGTCTGGTGAGTACTGCTTTTGCCATTGTGAGATTCATTCATTAAGAACAATTTTAATGTCTAGCGCCTACTGACTTCAGTGATTCATCATCAGTTGTCTTCCATAAGTYTGCCTTCCAGAAATCAACCTTTTATTCCCTAGGCTGATTCATGCAACCATTAGCCAGCAAAGCAGTAAGGCCAGGAACATAGGTCTGAGGAAAGTGGTACCCTGAAAGTCAAAATTAAAGTAGAGGACAACTGTGGCACCTGAGAAAATAAGACTTGTGAGATGATGATACCTGTGTAAGTAGCATGCTGCTCAGTGCTTTGCCAAATGGAATAACAAATTCCCGTTCTTTTTTTTTTAAATCATGATTTATTTTGATTTTTTATTAATGGTCAAAAGGAATTTGCCACATGATGGCTTATATGGCTATAAAGATGTTTAGTTCCAAGCAGTTAATTCAAGGGTACAAATTCTTTATGTTTCAAAGATTTTTTCAGCTTTGCATTTGATCCCCCTTTTGTTTTACACTGTGTTGTCAGATCTTGAGTTACAGTTCGTTTTCTTTGCCCCAGTTTCCAAATTCAAGCTATAAAACTCCAACTTCACCAAAATGTAGGGAAGTCAGTGCAAGTCTTTCTACTGACTTTAGTTGGTATAGGAAGAACAATATGAGCCATACTGTGGCCCTTCTTTTACCTATGTTTTTAGTAGTTATCCTTCTGAGTGGTCCCACTGTAGCAGGATAGTAATAATCAGGTAAGTACTTTGGGGTTCACAGGCTGAACCTCCTTGGGGAATGAAAGAGGAGAAAGAAAATTCAAGTTGTGGAAAAAACAGAATGAACTGATAGAGCAGATCAGGAWCAAAGATCCTACCTATGCTCTGACTCCCACTTTCCCAGATGTGAGAAAGGAGGAATACCTCCAGAAATTCAATTTTGTTTCTATCTCCAGCCTGTGTTTACTGAGCTCCCTTGTTTGTTTCTGTATTCCTGAAGGGATGGGAACTCTTCTATTGGACCTCTTTCACCAGAACACGGTGCAAAGCAGCACCTGATAGCAGTGCTTTGGTGGACTGAATGCACAAAAAGGCCAATTACATTGATTCTGGAATTAGATATGGTTTTCTGGAGCTTTTACATTCTCAGGAGATACAAAGTTGTTTTTTTCTGGAGAGGATATATAATAAGGAAAGCTCTAGTTATAGTTGGACACAATGCTAAAGACAAGCTTTTTAATCAGGTCTTTTAAAACTGATGTAACTATCATGAAGAAATTAGCAGAAGGAGGTGTTACCAGTTTCCCTGAAGAGGCACCAAAGCTTATAAATATGCAATGAATCCATAAAAAATGAGATGTTAGCTTTGTTAACAGAAATCTTACTAGTCTTTTGCTAAGACAAAGCTAAAAGGACTTCTGAAATAAAGGAAA
The DNA here is from genome assembly GCA_035582835.1 of Phoebastria nigripes. Classification (NCBI taxonomy): domain Eukaryota; kingdom Metazoa; phylum Chordata; class Aves; order Procellariiformes; family Diomedeidae; genus Phoebastria; species Phoebastria nigripes. The sequence goes on along the minus strand of JAYKAV010000209.1, from coordinate 154,259 downwards.
GCATATCGTCCTTCCACCCATACCACTGTCCGATCTGAACATGACTTTAGAGGAGGTCACTTGCCTGGGATTGAATCCAGTGGCTCTTACACTTTTAAAAGAGTGCTTGGATATCAGATGCCTGCCTGCTAAGCTGGGATTGCTTCAGCAAGCCTGAGTTACGTTCTGTACCTGCTGTTCTGCTCTTGGGAGCTGTGAGCAGGAACAGACGGTTACTCAACAGCCTTTTCAAGATACTGTTCACAATAACACTGCATGACATAAGAAAACAGCAATAAAATAATCCATACTCTATACGCTGTAATCTTCCTACACACAATTCAGCACTCTTCAGTTGTTAGCCACACACAGCTGTCTTCTTCAGACTTCCTCTGCCCTGCCTCTCTGTATCAGGGGAAGTTGCAATATTTTTATGACTGAACTTTAGTCCTGAGCTCAGTCATAAACATACCTACTGACATGCTAAATTTGTATCCAGATTTGGCATGTCAACGACCACAAAGCCCAGACATATGGATTCAGTCAGGGTCTCCATCTCAGCTCGGCACCAGAAAGTAAGCAACTGAGGTCTGTTGGACCTCAGTGAGCACTTCTAGCCCATTTCAGGGCAAGGTCAAAGAGAGCTTTTGACTACCCCTGAAGGTGGCTTAAAATACAGCAGAGCAGAGAGGAACATTTGTACCTGTGTACACTTGTTTCAGCTCCAGCAGCCTCTATTCCAGGTGACAGGGCAATAAACTAAAATATGAGAAGTGATAGCTAGTGTAATTCCTGCTTCCTTTAATATATTCCTACATTCTATGATTGTAGTTAGCCTGTTGATTTTGGCCTGGTTCACATGGAGTCAGCTACCAGGTCGCAGGTGGGAGCTGTGACTAATGACTGAGATACAGGAAAGAATAGCTACAGCTCTCTGCACCGGGGTCCTGATCTGCTTCCTCACATCCAGGTGAGGAGGATGGTGGATCAGCATCATGGCTTACATGCTGGCTCACTTTCCCTGGTAAACCCACGCCCATCCTAAACTGGGGCATTTCCCATAAGGATGCTCTGACTCAGCATAGCATTCCTGTGACAACTCGGATTCGCATTCAGTCTCCTCCTGAAGCAGCTGCTGTCTCAGGAAGTAGCTTTGTCTTTCTTCCCCCTAAATCTCCTCTCCTGAGGGGACTTTTGAACCTGAGGACCAAGATCTTGAGACCCCAGTTTTAATTTTCCTGGGAAAAGGTAGTCAGGTATACATTTTCCCATTAATCTCCCAGATATTAAGTATGTTGAAGTTTTTTTACAGAAACATTGTATCTCTAAATGTTTTATTTCTTGCTTTTTTTTTCTACCTGGCCATTTATACTTATCTCCTCATAATCACATAGGAGCCTCTGGTAAAACAACTGAATACTCAGATGGCACATACAATGCTCATAACTTAATATAGTATAGGTTACATTCTCTGTGCACACTGCTATTTTATACTTACAGTTGTGTGGATACTTTCAAATATGCAACGGTGGCAACACACCTTCCTGAGAATTTTTCAAGTATATCCAATATGTATGTGACTTTTATTAAAAAAGAAATAAATAATTTTTAAAAAGCCTTCACATTGAGGTGTTTTCTGAAAAGAGCCAGTCCACAGAAAAGACACTGAATATCTAAAACAAAGTAACAATTATTTATTCTGACACATGGAAAAAGATGTCTAGGAGCTAGCTAATCAGTGTAAAAATACATACTGCTAGAATTCACAGAAAATTCAGGGCAGCATAATGCAAGTTCTCCCAGCATTCAGTATTGATTATTATGATGTTATGGACATAAAAATAGGAGCATATGGCTGGAAGAGACAGTCTAGGTCATGATCTGTAGACAGTCTGGTTCACCTAGGTCAGAACACCCAGAACTGTGAGCAACCAAGGAAAAATCTCTAGTTCAAAAGGCTGCAGAGACTCCACAGGTATCTAATACCCTAGACTGCAAAGCATCTCCATCACCCTGTACTGAATTTATAGTCTTATACAGGCTAAGTGTCACAGCTGTGCCATGGGAAGCATGAGTAAGAAACTGAGAACATCTCCAGTCTCTGTACTAGCATAGTAAATGTTAAACAAAACTCGCTCAAAGACTGACTATTTTCCTCTCTATACAGAAAGGCAAGAGAAAAAAGACCTTTTAAGTCAAACTTGGGAGAAAAACCCTCTCTTGATCAAGATCTTCTTTAAACCTTAGCACCAGCCTGAAGCAATATAATGCACTATGACCCTCAAATATGTCTTGTAAAATTCCTCCCTGCAGCTATGGTGAACCTTTTCAGCTTCAAAGCTTGAAAGCAAAACCTGCCTCCCCTAGAAACTAGAGCATTCACCTGGGGAAATCCTCCCTGGCCTCCAAAGGTGACAAGTAAAAAGCTTTGAGAACACATTATAAATGCAATACAAGCTCATAAAGATCCAGGTACTTAGGATATGTCTCTGCCTATGTAACACATGACATATCTGAAGTTTGATTGCCTGCGCTCACAGCCTGATTCAGTAGCTTAAACATGGTCACCTAATGACATTTGAGATGCTGTAACTTAGCTGAAAAATCTGCACAGGTATGGCAAATACTACCCAGATCTTGTAGAAGAACTTCTCTGGACTGGCAGCTGGAGGCCAGGAGCAGTGTCCGAGGACATAGCACTAGTTGCCTTTGTCTAGGGAACTGAAGTGAGCCACCAACTTCCTCGCCCCAGACATTTTCTTACTCAGTTATACAGCTCTTTCCATACACATACTGAAGTTCATCTTAAAACAAATTTAGCTTCACTTTCTCCCATAGCCTATGTGGATACTCTTAAAATTTTGCTCCTCAGATGTTAGGAATTTCCAGAATAGATTTATTCATGACCAATTTACAGTAATTTGATTTTATGTTAGTGCTTCTGTTTAGGTTGAGCCATTCTTTCTCTCCTTGATATTCATCCAAAGACATATTTCTAGAGTCCTCATATTCTTTCCCATCTCTTGTTTTGCTTGGCTAAACAACCCAAGCTCTTCAAGATCTCACTGTAAGGCTTTCTCTTTACTTAATCAATGCTATAGATTGTTTCTGATTCTCTTCCAGTTCAATTTTATCTTTCTTGAGCATAGATGACCAGCCCAGTACATGATATTCCAAACGAGACCTTTACCAATGCCTTGTTGCAATGGCAATTCTGCAATTCCCCATCTCATATTAGTGTCATGCTGTGGACCTTTTAGCATAAATGACCACTCAATTCTGGAAATATTTTATAAATTTTAGTCACTTAAAAATGATAAATCTGAGGGATAAAACATTTAACTTGCAATTTCTGTAGAGATAGGAAGGTCAATGCAGGATTTTTATGCAGGCAGGAAGTTTTACGTGGACTGTTTCTTTTGTCTTTTGTTCACTTCCCCATTTCCTCACATGCTGCCAAAGCAATTTTCCATCAGCACTTTGCCACTTCACTGTAAACAGCCTTTTAGTTCTTCAGGTTCTCTGTATATCAGTAATCGAGGACACTTTTTACCACTTTCTTCTGTTAGTAAGAAAGGAAGATTTATCTTCATCGTGTATGTTTTTTCCCTTATTTACAGTCAACATAATTTGCTGGTACATGTCCGGTGTAGGTCAATTGCCTAAAGGCACTAATGTCAAGGTCTAAGACCATTATCAAACTACCAGCAGACTCTAGAGAGAAAGAGCTGTCGCAGTRTGCCATAAACCTATGTGAGTTTAAATGATGCATTCATACATGATACATGATTTATGTTACAATGTAACAGACACAGAAATCCCTTTTTGCAAAATGTAATCAAGATACCTCATTTATGAAAACACAATGCTTCACCAGGGAGTTTCAGGAAATAAAGTTTATCTTTATAAAACAGAGATGGCCATACTTAAAGGATATTATAACTGAAATTTTAAATTTGGTTAAGATGACTGGCTAGGACAGGAATATATACAAACTCTTTCCTATCAATAAACACTTACGAAATCACAACCCATCATCTGAACTGCAAATGGCTCACTTCTTACACTATCTACATAGACATTTAGGTCCTGGAATGTGAAATGGTTTTGCATTTCAAGTTAAATAAGCTACTTGCAGAGTGGATATAGCAGGAATAAGTTCAAGCTAGCATAAATTGATGTCACCTATCTTTTGAAGCACACAAACATGAAGCAGGGAAAAATAGGGAGAAATGCTAAGTTGGAAGTGTAGGCAAACTCCTTATTATCAGAGTCACTGTGCTCCACTCCAACACAACAGTATCACTGTTGTGCACAGAATATTGGTGAAAGCTTTTACTTTTTTCTCCTGCTCTGCTTCTATAGATATCCAGATTCCCTATTACCCCATTCAGTGCCTATAAACTCTATTAATTTTACCTTTTCTTTATTGGCAATGCTCTTGTTCTGGACTCAGTTATCTTTTTTTCTTGACCAGCTCTGCAGGGTCTTCCATTATCATCTGTCCCACATTAACCTGTGTGAGACTTTACTGGGGTAAGAGCAGCTGAAGGGGCTTTGGCTTCTGTGTTATCTTACCCCTCACTGCCACAACATAGGAATATACGTGAAGATTCCTTTTTTCTGCACAGGTAAAGATGAAACTCCAAAAGAAGAAATATTTGTGCTACTTGCACTACAGTGATGAACCTCTGCTTGTCTTTTAAAGAGAAAGTGTGAATGTTTTTGTGGGAGTGAAGAATCTGCTATTCAGCCCAAGAAATGAAATAGTAAAACCAGTACTAAGAAAACCGTTTCATGATGGTGACATAGCACAGGAACAACCCATGAATGATTTATTTTTGTGGACCTGTTAATCAAGATATTGACAAAATACCTCCAGTATTTCTGTCACTTAACAGTAGCCTTAGACTGCTTTCAGTTATAGACTTCATCACCTAACATGGAAGTACAAGGGGCTGAAGCATATCTTCCCCATTCCCTAGTCTCTGCTTCTGACATCCTTGCAGAGGTTGCTTCTCAAAAACCTTCTCTTCTGCATTTTGCTATTATAAGACTTGTCTGTGGATGCATAACATTCACCCCACCCCTGACCCCTGTGAATTTGGCTCCCGGCTGGAATCCTGGCAGCCGGCTACCTGTCAGCGATTTAATGGAAGGATCCTGCCGTCATCCGTTTCAAGCTCTCTGAGCAGGAAAACGAGATGGGGGTTTCATATTTCAAAGAACAATAGAGCTCAGGGATGGTTTTTTAAATTGAAATTCTGGCTGCGGGAGTCATTAAATATAGTTCTGCTTCTCTTCGAGACTGTGAGATCAAACAGCACAGGCAATAGGAGGAATATTTGCTCACTTAAGGTACATGTGCAATTTTTGCAGATTGGTTGGCTTCACTCTGCAACTTACTATAAAAAGGACATAAAAATATCATTGACATGTCTGGTTTTGTGCTGAAAAAATCCCATGCTAAAATGTTTTTTTTTTTTTCCCCAAACTGTTTCTGAACTTTTTCTTCATTGATATTCAGGCTCTAAAACTTGTTTTTCTCGAGTCTGTTGATAGCTAATTGGAGAAACTACACAGTTTGAAAATTATCTCAGTTTTGACTAAGTAAACAGTATTTTTTGAAAAGAAAGATCTGGTATGAAAATCATTCATTTTCACCATAATCCAGCCTGGTAATGCTGAAGAATCCATAAAAAGTTATGGATAATTTAGTAGCCTCCAAGACCATAATCCAGAAATCTTGACTCTAAACTCACTACAGAAGCAAAATTTTCAGTAAATTCACCAGACTAAACTTGGGAGCATTGCCTTTCACCTTAGGATTGAAATCATATTACAAAAAACCCTGCCCTATTCATGATCCATAAAGGGGAAACAGTTTTTATCCAGTTTAGCACATCTCAGCTTCACAAAACCCAAACCCCGAAATGTGGAATCAGCCAGCTTAATGCAGTAGGGTACACCTAAACTGAAATTCAAGTTGGTTTTTTTCAGGATGCCTAATCAGAAGTACATGTGCATGTGTAATCTTCATTTAGAGTGTTTGGACAATGCTGATTTGGATCTGGATGCCATCCAGAGGGACCTGGACAAGCTCAAGAAGTGGGCCCATGTGAATCTCAGGAGGTTCAACAAGGCCAAATGCAAGGTCCTGCACCTGGGTTGGGGCAACCCCTGGTATCAATACAGGCTGGGGGATGAAGGGATTGAGAGCAGCCCTGCCGAGAAGGACTTGAGGGTACTGGTGGATGAAAAGCTGGACGTGAGCCGGCAATGTGCRCTCACAGCCCAGAAGGCCAACCGTATCCTGGGCTGCATCAAAAGAAGCGTGGCCAGCAGGTCGAGGGAGGTGATTCTGCCCCTCTACTATGCTCTGGTGAGACCCCCACCTGGAGTACTGCGTCCAGCTCTGGAGCCCTCAGCACAAGACAGACATGGACCTGTTGGAGCAGGTCCAGAGGAGGACCACGAAAATGATCAGGGTGATGGAACGCCTCTCCTATGAAAAAAGCCTGAGAGTTGGGCTTGTTCAGCCTGGAGAAKAGAAGGCTTCAGGGAGACCTTATTGCAGCCTTTCAGTACTTAAAGGGGGCTTATAAGAAAGATGGGGACAAACTTTTTAGCAGGGCCTGTTGCAATAGGACAAGGGGGAATGGTTTTAAACTAAAAGAGGGTAGATTCAGACTAGATATAAGGAAGAAATTTTTTACAATGAGGGTGGTGAAACACTGGAAGAGGTTGCTCAGAGAGGCGGTAGATGCCCCATCCCTGGAAACATTCAAGGTCAGGTTGGACGGGGCTCTGAGCAACCTGATCTAGTTGAAGATGTCCCTGCCCATGGCAGGGGTGTTGGACTAGATGACCTTTAAAGGTCCCTTCCAATCCAAACTATTCTATGATTCTATGATTTGTTGCAGTAAGAAATGTGGAGTATTTGGATACAGTTTCATTACTTAAGCAAAAGGCTGTTTGTTAATGGAGGTTAATGTATTGCATTTAAAGAGTTCATTTCACATTTATACTACTTACATGTATTTGGTAGCCAAAGTAAGAGGGAGAGAATTTTGTACTAATATAAAATACCAAAAGAATTTCTGTTACTTCCTGGGAGTTTTAAAGTAATAAATTGGGAATGTCTCTGAATAATCATGATTTATAAATGTTTACACCATTATTTCTTCACTTTAAGACATTATTTATTACGTTTTCAATAAAAAGAAACCTCCAAACTAATGGAATGCTGAATGTTTTCTCCATATATCGCAGAAATAATATGAGTATTAATCAGGAAATATTAAAAAATGCAAGATACGCATCACTTGCATAAAATATATCAAAAGAAACTGCAAATTTTTGAGACACGGGACTGTCAAGTCTGAAGGACAACTTTGGGATACACCCAAACAGAGGACTCATAATAAATAGGTATGGGATCCAGTAAGAAACACGCAGAATCATGTCATCAGAGTACAGACCCTGAGAGGCTGCCTACTGCACCGCACAGAGCAAACCACTGGATCATAAGAATTCATCAGCACAGTAGTTTGGGGAGTCTCACCCAAGCCATTGGAAGGGGCCATGGCAGGGACCCTTGCAACTGAGACTCATGGCACCATTTAGTCTGGGACTGATTGTCCTTTTTGAGAGGTTTGATTCCCCGTGTGAGTGCTACCCTATGCAAAGATGCCATGAATTTTTTTCTAAGCAACACTGTGAGTGTGCAACAGGTGACATGGAGGAAAAGAGAGGATTTAATATCTTAATGTAAGTACTTCTAGCAAAGTTATTCTGCTCTTTAGGTGAAGCTGGTATTTTGGTATTGCTAGTCCTTTGTGCCTTTTTTGCAAAGAAATAGAATCATAGAATCACAGAATCATAGAATGGGTTGGGTTGGAAGGAACCTGCCATGAGCAGGGACATCTTCCACTAGACTAGGTTGCTCAAAGCCCCATCCAACMTGACCTTGAACACTTCCAGGGATGGGGCATCCACAACTTCTCTGGGAAACTTGTTCCAGTGTCTCACCACCCTCATTGTAAAGAATTTATTCCTTATATCCAACCTAAATCTGCCCTCTTTCAGTTTAAAACTGTTGCCCCTTGTACTGTCACTACAGGCCCTGGTAAAAAGTCTTCCTCTGTCTTTTTTATAAGCCCCCTTTAAATATTGAAAGGCCGCATTAAGGTCTCCCCAGAGCCTTCTTTTCTCCAGGCTAAACCTGGAGGCTAAAATACCCTCTAGAAACTTCAGAAAAGTCCTCCTACTATATTTCAGCAAAGACATTATAGAAAAACTTGGCTTGCTGCAATGCACAGAACCATGGGATTTACTTCCTAGAAAGCATAGAGGCATACATGAGTAAGGACAGCAGACCCGACACACTTGAAGCTCAGATGCCTCCTCAGAGCATGGCTCATTCAAGGTTAGGGTAGCTTTAGAGGAGCAATTCAAGTGAGGAGTTAAGCCTCTGCAATGGAAATGTACATGTAGAAAAACCCCTTCTAAAGGAAATTGTAATATCATAACCAGAGAAGTCCAATGATTGCAAGAACTACCCATAAGAAAATCACTATCTCTACAGTGTCAGAGTTTTCTGTCAAAAATTTAGAGCTTAATAAAACCTAAGCCTGATTTCTGATGTTAAGCCCTCACATTCTTTTGAGCTCAAGGTTCACTTTGCCCTGAACTGTTTCTGTGGCTAGGTGGGCAGAGTTGAGTTTTGCCACCTCTAGCGCTTTTAAAAATGGGCTTTTAAAAATGCTGAACGACCTGCTAAGGAGTAGTTAGTAGGTCCTATTGTTCTTTGGAGGCCTTTGTAATTAATGCATAATAAAAGCTCTCTTTCTGAGATTGTGTGTACAAGTAGCAGCTGGATAGAAGATGAGAGCTGCTGCTGGAGCAACGCCATCTATACAGTGTGAGAAAGTAGACTTGGCAAAGGACTCTGCCTGTACCAAGTGGGTCCCACTGGCAGATGAAACTTTAGCAAGCTGTCTGAGTTATCTTATTATGCATCTGTTCTCCTTGTAGTTTATCAAGGCACTCAGGGCATTGGTTGGTCTGACAGAGCTGTGCGATTCAAGCTAGATTACACCCCATGCCAGCACTGTATATGCTGAAAGGATAGGAGTTCTTCTCCTATTATGAGATTATTATGAGATTTAAATTTATGTGTTATTAGAATTTGCTTTTCAGATGATGTTGCTGTTTTAATGGGTTCACTGAGTAGTTTTCATTTACTTTTCTAATCTTAAACATAATTATACAGCATAAACAATAAGAATGGTATTGATAATGAAAGCTTTGCAGTACTTACTGTCCAAAGATTTTTACATTTTGAGAAGGTACTGCTTCTAATGAAATTTTTACAGTGTTTTTTTCTTTTTTTTTCTTTTTAATGTCCTTGCTGCATTTTAAAGCTTAATAGGTTTATTTTCTGAGTCAATAATCCACTTTTGCACTTCTTGTGAGGTCATGTACTAAGTAAACCTATTTGCATTAAAGATGGTGACATTTTAACAAAGATTGGCTGCAAGATTTGTTCAGTACTTTTGCCAAGCAGCAGTATGCACAGCTAGAAAACTTCTTAAAAATACCTTGTAAAATTTTTTTTTTGGTGCCATGGGAACCTCTCCAGCTGTTCTTTCCACTGTTCTCTTACAGAGTGAAGCAACTCTATAGGTTTGTATCCTAGTCTCACTTATTTGGAGAAGTCAAGATATCCTTGCAAGTATAGAATGATTGTAGAGGTGAAGTTTGCATGCCTGGCCACTGCTACTCCTCCTACCAGCCTAATTCTTCATCATAGTTATATCCCTCCACACCAATTATAGAGCACTGGAACCCCCTCAGTCCATCTAAACACATACCTTTGCTGTGGCCCCTCAGACCTTGAAGCCCCTGGTGCTGATCCCTCCCAAGTGAGTGGTTCCAGTCATTCTAATGCCCCTCACCGTATGGCCCAGTGTGCAATCCATTTTTAAAGCATCAACTCATGCACGCTGCAACGGTGTTTGAAACAACCAAGGGTCAATTCACTCCTGGCTGCTCTGTATATTGTTTTGGCTGTGGCCAGGATCATTGCTGGCCTCACTGTTTCCTGGGAGTGAGAGGGATTCACCCATACGCATGTCAGGGTGAGCTGCCAAAAGAATGTTAACTGGTGTTGAAGTGGTGCCAGGGAGCATGGAAATGAGCCAGGGGGTCAGCTGGCAAGTACTGGACCTTCCACATACAAAATACAAAGACTTCCGTATGCAAGCCTGAAAAGAGAGCGGGAAGAGGTGAAGGAGACATTCATCAAACCAAGAACAGGCGACAGTGCTCAGGGAAAATGACATCAACAAAAGGGAGCAGCACTCACTAGACTTAAATTTTTGTCAGAAAGGTCAGGAAGCAGCTGCTGGCTGAAAAGGAATGAGTCACCTCCAGCACAACCCTGATGCATGGCAGGGTGGTCATGCAAAGTAGTCCTAGTGTGATGGGTATCCAAGGGTGGTTAATATGACCTCTTTCCCTAACATGACCTAAGTTAGTATGACTTATTACTTATTTCCTAGGGATTGTCAGGGAAATAGGTCAGTGGTTTGTGGGCATGATGCATTGTCCTCTTTGGCTGCAGATAGGATGTATATGGATAGAAAGAGCTCTATGATGAATTAATCATTAAAATTTATGGGTTTTGACAGGACATTGAAACCATAAATATAATGAATTTGATACTTTAAAGATCAAATGTATAGAAAAGGAGAGTTCCAAATTTTGTTAAACACAAGGGGAGATATTATATGTGAATTTCTTAGAGAAGATTCAAAAGTGAGTATACAACAGACTTCAGTTATGGGTCTGTGGATCCTTCTTTGAACAGTGACAGGCTGTCATTCATGAGATCTGTCCAAAACTAGCAAAGAGGCCAGGCTAGAAGGGGCAAATTTTATTAGGCAAGTCACCTAAGACTAGGGCAAGCGGGCAATGCAAAGAAGCTGATGGTGGAAGATGAGCTGTCTGGTTGGTGGGCTGGTGCATGCATTTTGTTGGAAGGTATTATGTCTCTTGATTGCTTGTGTGGCCAGAAGTTGTTTTCCGACTGCTAAGGAAATATCATGGCTGCTGGGATCTGGGCGTGAATGAGCATGTTAAGATTTGTGAAGTCAGTTGCACTGAAAAGATCAAGGAGTAGCAACTGGAGTCTTGAAATCTTATTGTGTAAAAAGGACAAAAAACTATGTGGAATTTATATTCTGAGCTCTGGGGGAAATTTTAAGATAGGGCTCCGGATCTCACTGGATGAATAAAAACCACAAAGCAAATCACAGGAGTAAGGAGACACCCTACCAGGAACAGGAAAAAGTCCTGCTCAGCAATGCAATTATGTTTAGGAGATCAAGAAGTATGGGGATAATGTGACACATGCCAAAAGTCAGTCTGAGCCAGACTTTGTAAAGGAAATTAAACAAATAGCAAAAGGTTATTCAGCTGTATAAATAAAAAGAACACAGGAAAGCGTAAGTGAGTCCACTACACAATAATGACAGAGCAGAGATTAAAGATAATCTAGCCATGTCCTCAAAAGTAAATGAACACTAAGTACAAACTGATGCCCTTGGAGCCTAATAAGAGGAATTTCTTCTGTAGGCTGGAGTTCATTAGCTGGCATGGGTAGAAGAGTCAAAAACCTGATGTTTTTGTCCACAATAGTCAATATGGGTCTTGCATGGACTCCAGTGAGGTGTGTATCAATCATTAGTAACTCTGATTTGTTACCAGCACACATGTAGAACTGAGTAATATTGATATCAAAAGCCATCAWCAGCTCTACAGATAAATGGCTCAATTACAATTGTGTGAAAAGAAGAGAAACAGTGGGATTGAGGGGTATTGACTACATGTGTATTGTAGCTTTGATAAAATCATGCAAACTACAGCTATTTGGGCAGTGGATGAATAAATAACCATTAACAATGTACATAATGTGTACATTCTGGACTTGGATCTCTACATTCACCTCTGGTTGCCGTTATCTGACAATGTTGTTGTTTCATGGCAGGTAGAGATGCGAGGCTAGACAAAGTGTTCTTATTTACTGAATATGTAATATTTTACAGGGGGTGACAGCAGTGACTTTTCCAATATCCAGAGTCAAATAGGTCTAAAGTATTCTCTATTTCACTTAGGCAATGCTTGCTAATTCCCTCCTGCAGTTTTTCAACACAACCAAGTTTGCTCTCTTGTAGCACACTTTGTATAGCAGCAGTTTTCAATGCTGCATCAAGTCCCTTTCATGTAGATAGTTTGAACTGAGCATTGCTAAAACTGACACGGTGGTTCCTCTTTCCTGGACATAGGGAAACAGCCATATTGTTATAGGGAAGAAAGGTAAAGAATACTTTGAAAATGTTTTTTGTACCTCTTCATGAAGATGATTTACTATCTTCAATACATAAGCTCCTACACATTGAATCAATATACAGGTCCCAATGTACTGGACTGTTTTCTCACACTCAAAACCTGATCTAAAAACTGTTGAAGTGAATTAGAAAATTTCTTCCATTTACACCAGCTGATTTTTTGGTCTTACAAGAGCTTGGAACAGATCAAGCATATAAAGTGTGGGGGAGAGAAATTATAATTTCCAGTTCTCAGATGGAGTTATGGGGATATAAAGAGATTAAATAATTGCCTGGGGCTGCACTAGTAGGTTTGTTCCACCGAGAAGAGTTTGTGGCCAGTCCAAGATCCTATGCCCACAAGCACATCCCCTCACTCAAATAAAAATGGTGTTTTTAATTCAAAATAGTTGACTCTCTGGTAGTATAGGCTAATCACAAGTGAAGCACTAACATAAGCACTGAAATGCCACTTTAATGCTTGTAGTCTTCTGTTAGCATCCAGCTGTTCCAACAGGGGATTATAGGAAGGACAAAGAAAGAGTCTTGTAATTCTTTGGAAAACAATTCCTAGACTACTTCAGCTTAATATTGTGCAAAGGTACTCCCTCAGTTGCCTCAGTGCAATGGAAATGAAGATGGTACAAATGAGGTCACAGCAGCCTGAATATTATTTCAAAGCCTGGGTAGCTCTCATTTGAGGAAGTCTAACTTGAAACAGGTAAACTGAATAACTCTGRTAAGTCTTCAGTACAGATTTATGCACCTGAGAATCTGAGAATTGAACTCAGATATTCAGAGACTCAACTGCAATATTTTATCCACAAGAAATATCTCTTTCTTTCCAGTAACGGAAAATTCTAGTCTTGGATAGGAAAGGACTTACATGAGAAGATGTCTGGCTGAGTGTTCACAGTAAAGTTTACACATCTAACATTAACTAATTAATTGAATTATTTATCAAGATTTATCATCTTAATTGCATTATACATAAAATGTTGAGTCCTAAGAGATATTGATGGCCTAAGAAAAACAGAACAGAAAATAATATTAGAATGTAAGTTCATTCTAAAGATGTCCTTTTTAGGGTATTTTTAAGGCAGTTTATGTTCATGTGAATTTTTTTTTTTTTTTTTTTGTAGTCAGACACTTTGTTACTCTGAATCTTGAAAGTTTCTGAAAATAAAGACAAAATCAAAAGCTTTGGTGAAATTATGATTGTTCAGTAATGGCCATTATGGTGTAGGCTGTTTGTCCTATAATGTGATCTAATATTGCTTACAGCTATGAATAATTTTATTGGGAAAAATAGCTATTGTTAACTTGAGTGAAAAACTTGTTGATTTAAGATAGTCAGACATACATTTACTTGATTAGTCCTATGTCAATGCTTTTGAAGATAAATTTCCTTCCAGTGGTGTACAAAATAATTTATAAACTTTTTTCCTAGAACTAAATTGTTGGCTAGATCATATGAACCTAACGCTTAATTTTTTTAACATTTATGAGGGTCACTTTATACTGTGTCTTCATGCAGCTTGTTCCTACTTAGCTTAATGATCTTTTCTTTTTTCAATCCTGACCTCTTGAATCTACTGCTCGTTGTAAAACCTTTTCTGTAATCATTATTTGGCAACCATTATTTAGTAACCATTTTTATTGCTTTTATATAACTGTATATAACACTGGAGGAAATGTTTAATGGAATAAAATTCATTCCTCTCTTAGAGCAGTGTAAACAGAGAGAACTTTCACAAGAATGTATTTGACTTTGAAAAAAATAAAGACTTAATAGCCTATCTGAAGCCACACAAAAAAAACCCCACACGATAAAATGCTCTTCTACTTATTATAGTCCTCCTTGTTTCTTTGATCTGTTAACTCTCTTGTGTTGTTTTTGTTTAAAAGTCAAGACTAGTGCAGAGACAAATATTTGTAAGTCAAAAATAAGGTTAGGGTTGGTTAAAAAGTGTTGCTGCCATTTCATTTGTAGAGGAATGGGACTGCTGAAACCTGCAGCAGTGTATGATAATGTCTGCATTTCATCTTCGTTTTTGCATTTTTGCAGAGCCAGTAACAAAGGTAGGTTCGTCTCTTTTCTCTTTCACAGAAGACCCCATTAAAGTCTGTGTTTTCGGACAATGAGTCACCCCTGGCCACGTGAAACCACAACCTTCATTCTTTCTCTTGAACGTTTACCTGTCTACRTTGTGGCAGACGAACCACACCTACCTTATAGATTGTATAAATTTCTGACCATTTTTGTCATACTTCAGCAAACACTGCACCTGTGCTTCTGTGTTGTACTTTCTAGTCCAACATACGCTGAGTGTAACAGAACCACAACAGGGACTTAAACTGTGAAAAGTTTGCAGGGAGTGGTAATGTCAAATTTTCCATTCCTCAGCAATGATTGGGAAGAGGCTGAACACAAATAATGGTTTATAGTATAAAGCACCTGTTAGCAGCTGCTGCTCTGCCTTGAGTCTGCAGCCTGGCAATGCTGACAAATTACTGTTTTGTGTTGCTTGGTGCCCATCAACTTGCTGCAACTAGCTGTACTTCAGGCACTGTGCGTGTTTACACTGAGAAAGAAATATTTCAGCACCTGCATGTTAGAAATACAGAGACGCATTCATCTTCGTTTTGGATGTGATTGCCTTTTGTGTTAAGAAATCAAACACCTATAGCTATGTTTCAAGGAGAGGAGTTAGAAGTACCTTTCAAAAGTACAACCAACTCACATACTTATCTTGCTTTCATTATTTGCTGTCACTGTAGAGACAAGCACTGCTTCAATCCAGTGATCCACCTGCCAGAGTATAATACTCTGTATAGTTAAAATTTCTCCTCTAAGTGATTGCCTGTAAGTACATTCCCAGGGTGAGGGCATACATGGTCAGTGGTGGGGAGGTCCACGTTCTACCCCAGCCACGGTACAGTGGCATCCCTCACCTCCTTCTGTCCACCCGCTGCGCATTCTTGTGTCATCTTAGCTCCTTTCAGCCACTAGCTTGAATTTTACTGGTAACTTAGGGCACTGCTCAAACCTTTCTGTAGTGTAGTTTAGTTCTTTTTGTAGATGTTTTTTCTATTTTTATTCTTTAGCATTTAAATTTACTTCCTTTTCTAGGACTCTCTTTTTACTCATACAGCTTCTACAGCTATGCCATCTGGCTTAATGTCATTTTTCACCTGAGACATCAAGCTTGGTTCAAGAAAAATGCTTGGAGAAACTTCAAAACTTCATCTTTGGCAAGGCTCTGTGCTAGAAATTTGAATTCAAGTGCTTAGATTTTTACTTCGGCTCCATAGCCTTCAAAGAAGAACTCATTCAACTTGTGATCAGGAGTCCAATCTCAGATCTCTGCTGTGCAATGCAGTGCACAGGTCCTCAAAACATGAGGTGTCCTGGCAAGCCCTAGGACACCCCTGCCCAACTACTGATGTTCCAGCCTGCACTGGCAGCATATGTAGACCAATCCTGGAGTTCAGGGCAAATGGATCAGTGTCAGCAATTCCACAGCCAGAACTGGTGTGGATTACAAAGCTGCATACAGGGTTGGCCTCTACTCGCTCTTGCGGTTCAGCAAGTTTCAGTCTTCCTTTCTACTACCTGCTCTTCTATCTCCTGGGTGATCCACCACTGAGATGTACAGCTCCAGATGTTTTTGCAAGGAATTTTCCATTCCCAAGCTCTGTTGAAGGACATCCTGGACCACACCTTTGCTTGCTGTTCCCAATTGCAACCCAGTATTTTAGGGCAACCCTTCAGTAATTTTGCTTTTCAAAATTCCTCCTTTCAGGAATCTCACAGTTTTTGAAGCTGTAATGCCAGAAATCAAGAAGAGTGAATGAGGAAACAGGTGCTTACTTGAAGATAAAGTTAAGGTTGTTTATCTGGAAAGTTTTTGAGAAATGGTCTCCACAGCCTTACGTAAGCCACATCAAAGGACGTAGAGCTATAGAGGACTGCAAGAGGCTCTCTAATTCCTGAAGCAGCATCAGAACACATAACTGACTGCTCAGCACAATCTAACACATATTCATCTACAGAGGTCTCTCTTACAGACTCTGAAGTTTTCCCACAGGTAACTCATCTTCCCTAAGAGGTGATTGACAACCTGTCCCTAAAAAATTCCCATAATGTAGGTTCCATAAGTCCCTTGTTAAACCAGTCCAATTTCATAGTAGCATAGTAGAGTTCATGATGTCATCATTACTCTAATATCATGCCCTGAATATACTTGGCAATTTAAAGTCTGAAAGCCATAATCAGGAAGCTGTATTTAAGGTAGAAACATTTTCATTCTTTTAAGGCAGTAAATGCTTTTTTGCCCAGGTTTATTAATTTTTTTCCAAAGAGTATTTTCTGGGGAGACACAGTCTCCTTTTATCTGACTTCCCAGCACCAGCTCTGCTGGATCCTAAATTTTCTTTGTGTCCCTGACCTCCCTGAACTTTCTGATGAGCCCACACATCAAGCCCTGAAAAGGATCATAGTTCTACATCTAACGTCTTGGTGAATCTTGGGGAAATAAGCACTCACTGAATTGTGATACACAATTCAGCTTGTCTATATTTATACACCTTTTGGTTGATTCTTCTCCAGACAATCAGATGACCATGTTTATTTGCACAGATGACAATTTTTATTTGTTTCTTCATTTTCTTTGGCAATACCTATGTCCCCAGTGCAAATGAAAACACAGAAGAGAGTACCTTTTTAACCTTGCTTGTCAAAAGATTTCTTAAATGCAGATGTTGGTGACATCCTGCAGAAAGAGCTAAGCCAATAAAGATGTACTGAAGCACTCTGAGAAAGAAAACCGTGTAAACACATAAATAAGAATATAATATTACACCACTAATACTCAGGTACCACAGAAATATTTAATGTTCTAGCAAAGTACTTGAAATATGTCATGGGACACCTACCAAAAGATTGCTTGGCAATGAACAAGCAAAAAGAAAGACAATTAAACTTGCACGCTCATTCAAAAGGTTATAAAATTAGGTCTTCTGAATGTTCAACTGTGGAAACATATTTTATTAGTATCTTTCTCTACAGAAAATATGAAATTAAGAGAGACATATGGATGCTATATGGATGCACGTGATCTGTTTGGACAAAATAATGACTTGAAAGTGAAGATTATGGGTATGGGTTATGTTCCTGATTCTGGAATAACTATGCATGTTATTCTACCATTTGTTTTCCAATAGAATTCCCTGGGTTTCAATGCAGTGACTTACAGAAAAAAAAAGTTTCCATTGAACCTGAGGAACTATATCAGATTTTGGGTTGGAATTTCTCTTAGCCTCACCCTGTTAGACTTTAAAATAGGAATAACTTTATTTCTTATTTTTGTCAAGACAGAACACAATTTTTTTTAGTGATAAATTCTTGCAGAAGTATTGATTTTATGCAATACCATACCAAAAGGTGCAAACTGTTTGGATAGTACTTGTCAAAATAGACTATATGTTATGTAAAGATTCATATATGGCTTTTAAGTGCAGTTTTTGCTTGACAGATTATCCTATCTCTGAAGAATATCTAGATCTTCTGGTATTGTAGCATGCAGGCAGTCAGTGAACCACACTTGTTGGTCTCACTTTACCAAAAGACATTTTAATCAATTTCTGTATGAATATTGTCTTCATATAACTTGAGGACGGCATGAACAACCCATGACTGGAACAAAACAAGGAGGACTTATGAACTACCTAATGTGAATTATATGTAGGAAAAAGAAGTAAAGAGATTGTGAGAAAGAGAGAGGAGGTGGAGGATGATGACAACAATCCTCGAAGTCTTTGCACAAAAAGAGGTCCCTGTATCCAACCTAGCTGGCAAAAAATTGAGAAACACTAGAGGTGAGTCATCCAGCCTTCTCTACAGGCTTGGCTTCTGCACATATGTAGGCATGAGTACGCTTTTGTGACATGCAAAACGATCTACCTCACACCGTGGGTCCAGCTATGACAGCAGTCACTGAATATGCTCCAAGACTGAGCATCAGTGAAGAAAAGTTATTATAGCTGTTCTATATGTCAGGCTCGTAGTGACATCCTGAAATGTGTTAAACTTAATGTGAAAGCCGTAAATTGTGAGTCCATCAAAACCAGAATGAGTTATAAATTTTTCAGTCAAATAGAAGTGTTCCATTTTTTATTTCTGTGAAGTCTGGGAAAAGAGTCTGCTGGTTTGGGGGAGGGCTTCAGTGAAACAAATACAGTTATTAAAAATATTATGCTTTGCTTTTGGATCAAATCTTCACGAACAGACATATTTTRCTTTATTAATAATCTTGTATTAGAAAAATAGATCAAGCTCTTAATAAGGGTCTTAAGACAGATTATTATTTCAGCTAAAACGTTAAGCCTTGTGTCTTTTTATAGGTTTTATAGCACCTAGTTAAAAATACATATGCCACTCCCTCTAACCATAAGTGAGAAAAAGGAAGTCTAAAAAGTGCTTTACTGCTACAAATCCTCAAATAACTGACATTTAACACTACCAAAAAGAAAGAAGAGGGCCAATTTCAGCTCACAGGACCACAAACTAAACTGAGAGACTCTGTCAGAGACTACTGTGCATAGAAGAGCCAAGGGGAGGACTTACACTTGCCTGTGCAGAGTGCTGCACTTCAATCACCTTGCAGAGAAGATCAAATACAGTCTGAGTCAAGTTCCTGGTACAGCCTCCTCCCCTGGGGGAGAGAGATCCAGTTCTTACACTTGCACTTTCAGGTGAACGAACTTGAGGAATTAATAGGTCATTACAGTCTCTAGGTAGTGGGAGTCTAACGCCGGTGGAAGGCTTGTACTTCAGCTTGGCAAGCTTGCGTGCTGAGCGATCACGAGTAAAGAGCCAGTCTGAAACTTTTAGGCATGTGGTTCTGACCATTTCAGGAAGAGTTTTCCTTAGAGACATGAAAGCTTTGTTTTTATTCCATGCCGTTCCTAAATTCTCATCCACCTCACTGGAAAAGTGCATAAAAATTATGCAGCCATAAACCCAAATATATTTGGCTGAAAATAATTATTCACAGTAAATTAGTGGCCATTAGAGGCATTTGGTCCAAGAAACACTTTTAGGGTTCAATAACCTTTTACATCTGCCATGCTTACTGTCCTGAAATATTAAAAAACTAATTTTCATTATAATGCTACCCATTAAATGAGAACTTAACATTTGGTTTGTCTTGGGAAATTATTAAACTGTAATAAAATGATACATATGCTAAAGCTGGCCTTTTATTTCTGATGATGTGTACAAATCATTCCATCTTCATCTTATGCTGCTTGATTAAAAGAAGTTGTCTACTTCTACACTAATGGATACAATTAATTTCATCTGTTGGAAGCAAAGAGATTAGCCATCCTTCACATTTTCTTATCTGGAATAAGCCCTGGTTTCATTGCTACAATCCCATAATTACGTCATGTTAGGAAACTGAAGAAATACACTCAAAAGTAACAACAACCACCACCAACTCCACCCTGCAAATAAAAAAAAATGCATAATTTGGTAGGCAGTGAGGACTTTAGTCTTAAGACATTCATTGTTTTATTCTTACCTGTTCCCAGGGAGTTTTTTTATCTAAAGAAAGTGTCTGGCCACCCCTGGAAGCAGCTGGTTTCCATTCTTCATTACACATATTCTTACAGTAACTAATTAAAGTCTGGAAGAGATGTTGTCCTCCTTTTACAGGTGAAAAACTAGGGTTCAGGGAGAGCAAGTGATTAACTGAAGTAACAGATTCTGTTGCAAAACAGGGACTTGAACTCTACTCCACAGGGTCTAAAGTCTACCTACTGAATTAACCAAAAAAAAAAACCTCATTTGTCTCTATCTAGGATAAATAAATTATCATGCTACTGCCAGCTGGTACCATAATCTAAAAAAAAGCTATCAGTTCTGGGATAAGATGCATTGCTGAATGACTATGATTAATTTTATATTTGTACTGCTTTATCACTATCAACATTTAGGCATATATTTATTATGTAGCATTTTTTAACACATCACAGAAGCCTTGGTCTGAAAGGGTTTTAGAACGTTACACAGTCTATCTCCCTGATCCAAAGCAGCGTTAACTGCACTTGTGTTATCTCTAGATAAACATTCACATCAGACTTCCAGTGGTGCAAATTTCACAGCGTTTACAGTAACCTGTTCTGGTGCTTTACTACCTTTACATTACAAAGGTTTTCCTGGTATCTAACCTGAACCTTCCTCACTGTCTTTTAAGATTCTCCTGTTTACTGTGAGCATGAAGAATATTTTATTCTGTCTCTTACTGCAAATTTCTGTAGTGATTTGTATACTAGTAACTGCCATGCTCTCCCTCCAGACTCCTTTTCTTTAGGCTAAGCAACCCAAATTCATCCAATCTTTAACACCTAAACACCTAACCATTCCTGCTGATCTGCTGTGGACTTCTTGCTTTTGTCTCACATCCTTCCTGAATACACTCCAGGTGAGATATCAGTGGAGATGGGTAAAGAGGAAGGACTTCACATGCTGATCAAAAGAAACTGCTCACTACAGAAAGCTATCTATCTATCTAGATAGGTATCTTTTTTTCCTGCCTAATATTTTTGCCGTTTTGAAAGCCAGCCTGTAAATGCCGGTGCATGACAGAAAAATTTGGAGGAGATGGGGGTTTGTGAGGAGAAAAACTCTCTTGTGTATCATTCACTTACAAGGCTGGGTGGGTCCTGCTCACATTTTTTATTGGCGTTTAAGCCAGTGTTTGCACAAATACATCTTTGTTTCCAAGGCCTCAAGCAATTTGAAATTAGCCTCTGTGACTGCTAGCTCTGGAAACTAACCAAGAAAATGGTTCTTTTTAAAAATCTAATAATGAAATGGAACCTAGAGTGCCGGGAATATTTTATACATGATACTATGCCTTGCTGTGTTATTTATCTTCATGTCTACTATATATTGCTCTTAAGTTATCCCTCTCAATGTTGCAAAGATAAATGCCTCAACACAATARTTTATTATGGATTCTCTCTCTAGGTATACCTTATATAAAATAGAGATGCATTACCCAAACGTTGCTGATGCAAGACAATTTGGGAACAGTTGCCCATTTGGTTAGAAAATGGCAGGCAGCAGTCGCAGAGGATGTTTGGGACCAAAATCCACAGGGCCAGAGCTGAAGGCCAGAAACACCTCTAATCCAGAGCAGCTCAAACACTTGGCTCCTGGAACTTAATAATGGTCATATGAGCCAAGGTAGGACCCTGAGCTTCAATGGTTCCTTGAGATTTTCTTTGTTTCTTGTGTACTGTCTTATTCTTACGGCTGGATGTTTTCCATAGTCTGATTAGAATTGTCTTTTTTAATGGAGAACAATGTCAAAGAAAACGCCAAGTATGTAGCAGCAGCTCTTTGACGCTCCACCACAAGCTTAAAAGTGTTGGGAATGGAGAGAATGAGTGATAGGTCAGATAGCTGCGCAGACCAGCTGTATCCTGGAAGACACAGTGTAGCTAACTCCTTCAGTGATATGTGGACCAAGTCAAGAAGAAGATGGACACAAGATATGGAGAATGATGAGCAGAAAGCGCAGCAATCAACTATCTTCAGGACAGTAGAGCTAAAAGTTTGTCAAGGTATAAGTATATATATGTATATCACATGTTACTAATAAAGGTGAACAATGTTTTTAAATTCACATAATATTTCCTATAGATCTTCATTTTTGTTTTAGAACATGGATATTGTCATGATGGACCAGTAACCGTTCCAGGATTTCATTCGTTTTGTAGAACCTCTGATGAACCTGTATGCATACAGGAGCTTAAGTGCTTATAATCAAGACATTACCATCTAATGGGTTCATTTTCAGGCAGCTAATCCTACAGGTTCTAAATTAAGACAAAAAGGAATTGCTTCAGCTTCAAAAATTTCAGCGTATTCTAATTCTTTGAGAAAAAAAATGCTAAGATAGAAAACAGACCTTAGTTTGGAGGGTGAAACTATGTGAATTTAGACAATCTCTCTAATTATGTAGAATAGTCRTTCACTTTTTTTTAAAGGAAAAAGTACACCAGTACTTCCATGGTATACTCAGTATAGCTCTGAGGATTTTATCTTCTGTTAGCTAAAACAGTAAGTTAGAATGTCTACTAATATAGTTTTGATGCAAGAAAATTTCTCTAGAAAAAAAGCGTTTCAGATCTAATATTCTTCGTGATGTTCAGATGGCTCTGGTGTATGTATCCAGTGAACTCCTTTTATATGCCCAAAAGATATTTGCATCCAAGATACTACAACCAGAAGTGATGTATCATGCAAAAATTCTTACCAGCAGTACTTCTTTTAACAGCAACAGTCATCTTTATTATTGTCCCAATTTGGAATCTGCATCAAGTTTGCCTTCTGGATTAGTACATTCACCTCAACATAATTTTCAGCAAATAAGGGATACACATATATTTAACATATGATACTTAGCCATTCAGCAAGCTTTTATTTTTTTCAGATTACAGAACTGTAACAATGGCTAACAACTAAGCAGAAAAAGCAGGAAAAGAATGTTCATGCCAATTGTAATAAGAAAAATGTTTAAAATCAAGAAGAATGTTTGAAAATTGCAAAATTTTGTGGTAAAAAGCTGCATACCTTATTTGAATACTGTGTATGGGAGCAGCACAGAGGAGTGAGCATTTCTGTGACAAAATGTCATCCCTACAAGAGATTATTAATATTTTTTTGAAATATATTGTCTTTTTTTTGTTTGTGATAGTGTTTTTTTCCTGGGGATCTAAAATACCTTACAGAAACTAGCCAAGTGCTTACGTAGTACAACGATAATTTTTTCAAATATGATTAAATGCATTTATTTGCATCAAGATAACTAATAGGTGAATCTTACACCAAAGGGAAATGAAAGTAGAATCCTGAACCATGTTGTACCTACAGTCTAATTCCAGCCTGTCAGATGAAAATGTTGTCAAGATATTAATGTTTGACGCTCTGTCTCCCTCTCTAGTTAGTGGACAAAAATCACTATGTCTTTTAAGGAAGAATCATTTCAAATAAAGTAAGCATTTCAGTAAATTACAAGGTGATAGGTTAATACAATCTCTTCCACTGCAGAAATTTGTTTGCCTTTCCTGATATCTTATTTGGAACTTTTGCCAGCACGTGCAAGATAAAGCAGAGAGGATTTTTTCCTGGGTCAAAGCCTTAGAGATTATTGTGCCAGGAAAGGTCTCACTATTTTGCTCACTCTTTCATTTCCTATTTCTTGCTATTTTTGATAGCACCTTCTAAATTAGTAAATATCTCACTTTAGGGAGCAAGCTATATGACCTGAAATGTATTAGGCTTTTCCAAACTGAAAATGCTGAAGTGCAGAAAGAGAAACATTTTATTTCAAATGCACTATCTCAGCTCTTATCAAAGTGTAAAACCAGCATGAAAGGTTGATATTTACAATTTACTGCCCATTTTACCACTGATCACTTTGATGCCATACGATAGGTCTCCAGCAACAGGACTAGACTACCTAGGAGTCAGACAACTCTAACAGTGTGATTGCAGAACACATCAGTCCACAGGATCAAAATCTTAGCTCATATGAAGTGGGAGAGAAAAAGCAATATATCTTCATTCCCTCCAACTTCTTTACAGTACTAGGAACACTTTTAACTTTCTGGTTTGAGCATCTTCTTAAGCTCTTGAGCTTAGCAGCTACTAAGAGTCCGAGTAAAGTAGCTAGACATGCTTAGGGTATGAGGATACCCCAGGCACATATGTCCATAGCAGGCAATGCTTGATTAAATCTTTGGATGATCAGAAGTTTTTTTAGGGATCTGTACAACATATGTCTTTTCTGAGAATGTTTCTGCAAGCAGATTTTTTCCCATTTCCATTCTCTGCATGCAGGCAACAGGAACACGGTCTTCTTTCAAAGCAAAGAAATGCTTTGCGATGGGAACAGAGTTAGTAAAGATCTTACTTCCTTTTTAAATGTAGTTCATGGCATTTCTAAGTTTTCTTAATGAATTCTACTGTGGGAAACGGTAGAAGAATTGAGTAGCAAAAAGAAGGGGAGAAATCTTCCTGATCACAGATCCTTAGCAAGCTGGAACCACTCCTGAGAGGATTTTACGATTTCTGGCACATATCAAATACTGTGGATCTGACATGCTTGACATCATAACATCATGGTGATTTGCTTCTATAACTCCGTAAAAAATAGGGAAGACATATTGGTTTTGTCCAAATTAGATCTGCTTAATAATGTTCACTATTTTACTGCCATGTTTACCCCTGATATTCCAACTTCTGAGTAGCTGCAATGAACTGTCGTATTAAAATCAACTAAATGTTTTCCTCCAGCACCAATAAAAAACCCACAATAAAAGCAATAACAATAAAAAATATTTCTCAAAAATAAAACACCTTCTCTCCTTTTAGAAGACTTTTTTTACTTTCCTTGAGTAGAGATTTTTTAACCAAAACCTTACTGACCTGAAGATCAATATAGGTAATAATCTGCCTCAGAACAGTGAATACTTTAAGGTTCTGCATCTTGCTAACCACTGGCATTTAAAGTATCTTATTCCAATAAAGCAGGTTCATAACTGGATTATGTATGGAAAATCTATTTCTGGTGTCCTGTCCTAGCAGAGGTGGTAATATAGAGATATTGGCAGGATAGCTGACTTTCCATGGTGGAGAAATGGTTGAGAGTAATGACTGGGTCGGCAAATATGAAAATATATCACCTCAGATAATTTGGTTTTATTGTTACTATTATTTAAGTTATTGTTATTATTTAAGTTATGTTCCCAGATAACAGTAACCTAGATCAATAAAATTGAAATAAGTGTAGAAATTAAATTTACTTTAAACTTTTTTATTTTTTATGTTTTATTCAGCTTATTTCAGTAAATAAATGGGCCAGTTTCTTTTTTTTGATAGTGACACTATGGAGGTACAACATAGAGAATTTATTGGAAATCTTGCGGCATCACCTAAAACTTGTACAGTCACCACCTGTAGGTATTATTAAATACCAGACTCAAATCTGTAAAATATTTCATAGCACATTAGCATGTTCTCTGTTTCCTACACGCATATCATACATATAATAAATAAGCATTAGTGTTTTGTGCAGAGAGGAAGCTCCACAGTGGCCTGGGAGCATAGGGTACTGTAGTAGTCCCTTCTGTGGTTACCCATGTACGTGGGTAGAGATATAATTATTGGATAAAAGCAGGCCAAAGAGTGGAAAGGTAATGAGCTGAGGAGTGTGTGACAGTCTCCCAAAAACTGATGAGCTCCAGAGGCCAGCAGTCCTGCTGGGTCCGCAAGAACAGAGAAAGTTGGGACACCAAGGGCCAGACAAAAGTGTAGAAGGCCACCAGCATGTATGGGCACCAGGAAGCAGTTGCACAATTCGGACATTGTGTGGGGAGGTGGTGGCTGATGTTTGCAAAGAAAGACTACAGGGTTATATGCATGCCTGGTGGGATGAGGGACTCTTGTGGCCTTTCTGAAGACCAGCCCAGAAGCCACTGGCACATTGGGATGAGCCGCTGCTTCTGCAGCTGAGGTTCACATCCCAACTGCAACCGCATAATTGAGGGACCCCAAGTATGCATGAGAGTGAACTGCATGAGGAGTAAATGAATTCACTGCGTAGACAGATATCTGATATTAATAATAACAGCTTGATCTTATTAACAGTTACAGCTTAATTAATAAAAGGTGTTTTAATAGACAGTGGTTGTTACCTGTGCTTCTCCCTCACCCAATCCCCTATCAGGGAAAAGGAAATCTAGAGCTAGTGCGTATAGTGGAAGGCAATACAGAAGAAAGGTTAGATTTAATTAGGATGAGGATACAAAAATTCATAGTTTTTTCCTCAAGAGTTACACAGAATTCCTTCTCACAAAAGCTAAAACTGATTTTGCTGTCATTTCTGTGTGACCTAGATTTCACTTTATGCATCCTTCTGCTCTATACAATTAATTATTTAAAAAAAATATATAATTTAGATATTCGGAATTCATGGTGCTCATGAACATTCTTAGTTTTGATCTGCTCGAAAAAAAAAAAAAAAGAATAACACTGCACCTTTTTAAAAAATGGGATTTACTTGGGGTGGGAGAAGATGGAAAGAATGGAAAGGGGAGTAGAGATTGTTTACTGTTACTTGAAGCAATCAAGTATGAGAGTAAATCAACTGTTTCGTATAATCTGGAGATGACCCAGAAATATTATATTCTAGATGGACAGGAATTAATTAAATCATCATATCAAAATCAAGAATAATTATCTGAGATTACCAATGTTTTAAAAAATCATCACATGACAAGGAAAGCAATTTTACCCTGGTAACCTGTGTCTGAGGTTAGGGGTTAAAAATGAACAATTTGTTTAAGCTAACAGAACGTTATACTAATGGCTCCATTTAAATATAATTATGGACAATTTGAAAAACTGTTTTTATTGATAAAATATAGTAAAGGAATAAACTATATGCAAAAATCTAAACTTTATTCAAACTTTTTATCCAAGATTTTGAAAAGTCATCAGAATTTTTGTCCTTTTGTCCTCTTGTCCTGGCAGGATAAGAATGTCCATTCATCCTGCAGATCAACCTGGTTTATGAAACATTTTAATAATAACAATCTGATCCAATACCCCTCCAAATCAGTGGAAAGATAACCCTAGTTTACTATTTGCTGTTGAGTGTACCCTCAGCTATGGGAACAAGAAGAATGCAAAAGCTGTGTGAAATCATAGTGATATTGTATTATAACTCACATTTTCAAAGGACTGGTGTTTGGTAGATTGGTGCCACACTTGTCTTCCTGAGGCTGGAGCATAACCTGTATTCCTGCAGCTTGTAGAGTCTTGGAGGCCAAGTGAAAATTCAGTGTCTCGAGAAGGTACGTGAAGTCCTGTGTGGGTGCAGGTAAAAACATGCATACAACAGTAGTTTTGGAAAATTTCTGAGGTGCCAACATGTTTAGAAGTCTGACTGTCTAGGGTTATTGTCTAGATTATTAATAACTACCGAAACAACATAATTCTTCTAAAGTTTCTCATCGCAGAATCACCAAAGATTAGGTGAAATGTGTGCCTATCGCTCTTGCTTAAAATTAGGAAATAGTATTTATTAAGACACCTCCTGATGGTGGTCAATTTGTGTGGTCAATGAAGTTCATTGCACACGTACAGGAACATGCCCTAATATCTCCTTTAAAAATATTTATGATTTTTCACATTTTCATCCCCTTTCATATGCACATGCTGTACAATCCCTTGATTTATGTCTGCATGATTTGGAGGAAATTTAGCCTTCTGCATATAAAAATAAAGTATATATATATATGTATAAAAACTTGGTAATACCAACATGTGAAATAATGCATCCATTTCTGATGCAGTGCTTAATTATATTTCAACAAACACGCACATATAGAAATATCATTATGAAGCACAATAATCAGGTGGAAAAATCAAGAGGTCATCACCTTAATATGGATGATCTTCTGATGGCTTTGTTTTCAGATCTGATATGCTACCCTGTCGAAAATATTTACAAAGTATGCATCACCTAATGAGAAAACCTCATATATTGCAAAATTATCATCAAATATGAATACATGCCAGAATGTTCATTACATTTGTGCTACAGATAGGAAACTAATAGTAAATGAGTTAATAGCAAATTAGGCCATCACACATAAGCATACACAAAGGATAGTTATTCTGAACTGTGAATTCAGCTGTGTAGATCTGCAATATTCATTTCACAAGAAATCCAGAGATTTTGAAATTTCCTTTTGTTCTGGCTTAGAAGAAAAACAAAGTATTTCTGGATTTTCTTGAAATGTCTGTCAAAATTTTGCAGCTCAAGCAGAAGTTGCGTTGCAATTTCAAACATTTTATTTAGAACAGTAAAATAAGGCAAATTTTTAAACAACTATCATTTCAAACAAAGAAAACAAAATGTTCTCCATATACAAATATTTACAGAATTATTGAAACTCTTCATACCTCTTCCTCAGTGTGTTTTGTTTAAAATACCTATATTTTTGGGGAAAGCTTTATTTTAATGCCATGAGGCTTTTGAAATGTTTCCAGCTCTCATGAGCACATCTCCAGGGTGCCTCTGACTGCAGATTCCAGTCTTTAACTGCAAGGTCTCTACAGCTCATTTTCCCACTGGAACTGTATGTCTCCACCCTTCATTACTCATCATTTCTGCCTTCTGATTTTCTGATCTTAATTTGCTTTCTGATAGCATGGTTCAGGCCATGCACAGAGGCCAGGAAAACACAGGAAGCCTATTTGGACTTCTTGGGAGCAGGACAGAGTGAACACAACAGCAAGAATTCTGATTTTGGGTTGATAGGTTCCAGGAGAGAACAGTCTGAAGCTGCCAGATCACTTTAGATTAGTGGATCCCAAATTTTTGTGGTCAATGGATCACTGTGAGCCACCAAAACTTCTCACCACCCACTCAGTATGCACCCTCACCTTTGAATCAGAAGTGAAAGCGCTGCCGTAGGGACATTGTTCCAGGGACCAGCTATGCCTGGTCTTATGCACTTGAGCCTCTTGAGGCACTGGAAGTTTGCAGACCACGATTTGCTTCTACAACTTCCACACATGGGTACGGGCATCTTAAAGACATCCATACCTGAGGACTGGTCACAGAAAATGCCAACCAACCTCTGAGGCTCAATTTGCCTTCTCTTGCCCAGATGTTGTCACACACTGCAAGAAAAAGGCATGCTTTCCTTAACCAGGGAACATATTTATCTTTGATAAATAAACCCTGGTAAATGGGTAAACGGGCAAGCTCAAACCTCTGCTCCCCAAAAGCAAAAATATATCAGCAAGTATTCTGCTAGGGATGGTGTTTTAAATCTCTGTTTTGGGTTTTTCTTCTCACTCTGAAGCCCTCCAAGAGCTGTACTTCTTCACTCCCCACAGCTAGGAGGTGAAGTCTCTGCCCCAGCTTTCCCCACCTGCAGCGGGACAGGCTGAAGGATTGACTGCAGAAAGTGACATTGTAGGTGGTGTGAGTTGAAAAGTGACTGTTGCAGGAACGGAGTGTGCGGGATTGCTCTTCTTTCCTTCTACCCCTTGTATCTATTTGTGGCTGTAGCTGTTATTTTTTTACCCTTGTCCAGCTCTTTCTGTGGCTTTTGGAAAAAAAAAAGTTGGACTGCATTAGCAGTTAGCTGAAGACACAGTGGGAAGGTGTCCTAATTTACTTGCAAAGGGCCAGGTGAAGAGATTCACGGTCTGAATCTAATGAGGAAGACAAGATGGGAGAGAGAATACTGCTTTTCTGTGTAGCACCTTCATGAACCTGATAGGACTACAGACCATGTAGATGGTGCAGTAATGATTATTTTGCATTACTTTGCTTTCTTTTTGCTTTCTACTGATTTGAAAGCATAAAAATTATCACATTTTGTGTTATCAACCTATCCAATTTCTGGTAGCGGGGAAAGCTCAGGGGAGAGTGTAGGAGCATGATAAATACTATCATCTGAGTAATCTTTTTCCTTGCATATCTTCCTGTATTTCAGTAACCAGTAGTTAAGGCCCTCTCACCGGGAGTTTCAGGCAGACTTTCACATTTAGTTTGTAAGTAAGATCCTGCTATATTTAGAGAAGAAGAAATAAAGCATTTATTACGTGCAGTGAAAACCACTTCTGATGAATAAATACAGTCCCACCACTTGAGGCTGCTTTGTGACATCTATCTCCAAGAGTTTGTAGAGATTTGTTATGAGTGGAGCAGGACAGGCTCTCCCTTCCTCCCTGCCTGCTGAAAGGATGTGTTTTCTCTTTCTGTGTCTTACGGCCTTCTACATAACTGCAGAGTATTTTCTCTCTTCTTCTTCTCTTTTAAAGGTAATAACCAAAGATGGTAAATCTGCAATAATAATTTTCCTGTCATCTTTCACCTCCAATCATTTTTCCCTCAGCTTGCTTGTTCCTGTGATTTTATACATTGGGACCCACTGGGTGTCTGGCATGTTTACCTTGTGCATTTGTTGTATTTTCTGATGGAGGCACTGAGAAGGCCGAGAGCAGAATTCTCTTCTACTTACAAACCAAGGATGAAAGCAACCTGCCCTCATGATTTTCCTGCTGAATGGGAGTCAGAAGGTTGAAATACTGCTTATTAAGCACAGGAATTATTATTTTGCCAACAAGCTTGTCTAAATTAACTGGAGAAAAAGAGTATAAAATGAAGCTTAAAATGTTGTTTTGTCTTTGGAGAGGAGGTGAAAGCTGCATAATTTTTCATTATTACCATTTGCTCCCCCAGAGGTAAGGTTAGGTCAGCATTTGCAGTTTAAACTCCTGTTTCCAGAGGTTAACAACTCAGCTGTAAGGCTTCAGTCTCAGTTTAACATTTGGCAGAGTTGCTGCCTTGAAATAATACCTCTGGTACATATATATAATACCTTCTTCCAAAGAGTCTCAGAGCACCTTAACACACTGAACTGTGTAATGGCTTGTTTCATCCATCGTCAAAATGCAGCCACTTTTGAGGTGGAATATAGTCTCAGAATGCAGAGATCTCTGTAACAATTCAGGTAAGGAAGGAATGATCATGCTGAACTGAAACGACAAGAGGAATTAATATATTCACATACCTGCAAAAATTAGAACATTTTGTTTTTCCTGGTATTTTAAGTGAGTAACATTTTCCCTTTCTCTAGATGTGCTTTTGTAGTCACAACTATAGTACAGCAATGACAAGATTTGAGATCATATTAAAAGGACAAAGACTTTTTCTATTACTTTGAATTCTTCTAATCATTCCTGCTTGCAGAACCTTTTCTAGTACCTCTCTATTCAATGAGATTATGCTCTTAGTTATCTAACTATTGCTTAAGCACAACGGAAAAAAATTTAAAGTACGATAAAATTTAAATCTCAGAGTAAGCTAATAAACATTAAACATGGCTATAATTAGCTCAGTACTTCCTACTAAAGAATCAACATTTTGGCACTGACTTGTGAAAAAAGAGGATTATTTGTCAGTTTGCTACTTCAGCAGGATGAAGTAATAACATTGTTGTCAAGAACTTGTCAAGACAGACAGCGGTGGTCAAAATATTCAAATCCATGTGCCTGAAGTTAGGTTCTGGTTCTCTGTTTAGTCTCTGAAATAAAAATCAGATGATTTTCAAACATGCTGACCATAATAGGAATGAGTAAAGGAGCTTGAGCTATCCAATAATGGACTGGAATGAACATGGGTACCTATATGAAAAAATCCTTCAGAGAGCTCTGTGGAGTTAACACACTAGATGATTACATGTGAATTTAGGTGACTCATATAGTCAGCCAGTTTTGAAAGCTGGTTTTGAAAGCACGGTTTTGAAAGCGCGGTCTTTGCTTTATTCTTCAGGAACAAAGCGTTAAATGGTTACCTTGAATAAAAAAGTGTGCATTGACAAACAAAGCACTTAAACACCTATCTGACCCCTTGCAGTAGTGTCTAAGGCTGTATCTATACCACTTAATAACAGAGGCACTTGCTTGCAGTCAAGTGGGCTGTTTAATTATTAACATGCTCCTTGGCACAGTTTTCACCCTTGCCAGAGGAATAACATTCATCAGGAACAGTGCCCAAGAGACAGTTTAGACATCGACATCCTGTTCTGGGAAGGGAAGTAGAGAATTTGGGTTTGTGGATGTACCTTGTCCAAAGACTGGAGTTTGGCCCTGGCTTGTTCTGTAGCCATGGTATGGACGTAGCCCTGGGGATCTCGGGTGCTGAGCTTCCAGACCTCAGTGAAGCCTAAGCAAGATCAAAGGACCAAGTCACTGCATCCAGGGCAGTTCTGAGGAAAAAGTGGGAAACATTTAGTCTAA
Organism: Phoebastria nigripes; assembly: GCA_035582835.1. NCBI lineage: Eukaryota > Metazoa > Chordata > Aves > Procellariiformes > Diomedeidae > Phoebastria > Phoebastria nigripes. The sequence continues at coordinate 121,985 of JAYKAV010000209.1, read as the reverse complement.
GGAGGGAAGCCCTAGAGACTCTCAGAGCTCTTCAGCGCCTTAGTGGGTAGACAAGATTGCTGTATTAGGTGCTTAAACTAAGCCTAAATCTTGCTTTGGGCCTGTAAGTCAAAAGAGATTTAATATGGGGATATAGCATTTCTAAACATATGTTAAGARTGGATGTGGTTGTGGATGGCTGTGGATGTGGTCTACCTGGACTTCAGTAAAGCCTTCGACACTGTCTCCCACAGCATCCTCCTAGAGAAGCTGGCGGCTCATGGCCTAGACAGGTGTACTCTGTGCTGGGTTAAAAACTGGCTGGGCGGCCAGGCCCAGAGAGTTGTGGTGAATGGAGCGAAGTCCACTTGGTGGCTGGTCACGAGCGGTGTCCCCCAGGGCTCCGTTTTGGGGCTGGTCTTGTTCAATATCTTTATGAACGATCTGGATGAGGGGATTGAGTGCTCCCTCAGTAAGTTTGCAGATGACACCAAGCTGGCCAGCAGTGTCGATCTGCTCGAGGGTAGGAAGGCTCTGCAGAGGGACCTGGACAGGCTGGATCGATGGGCCGAGGCCAACTGCATGAGGTTCAACAAGGCCAAGTGCCGGGTCCTGCACTTTGGCCACAACAACCCCATGCAACTCTACAGGCTTGGGGAAGAGTGGCTGGAAAGCTGCCTGGCGGAAAAGGACCTGGGGGTGCTGGTTGACAGCCGGCTGAATATGAGCCGGCAGTGTGCCCAGGTGGCCAAGAAGGCCAATGGCATCCTGGCCTGTATCAGAAATAGTGTGGCCAGCAGGAGTAGGGAAGTGATTGTCCCCCTGTACTCGGCACTGGTGAGGCCGCACCTTGACTACTGTGTTCAGTTTTGGGCCCCTCACTACAAGAAGGACATTGAGGTGCTGGAGCGTGTCCAGAGGAGGGCAACAAAGCTGGTGAAGGGTCTGGAGAGCAAGTCTTATGAGGAGCGGCTGAGGGAACTGGGACTGTTCAGTCTGGAGAAGAGGAGGCTGAGGGGAGACCTTATCACCCTCTACAACTACCTGAAAGGAGGTTGCAGCGAGGTGGGTGTTGGTCTCTTCTGCCAAGCAACTAGCGATAGGACGAGAGGAAATGGCCTCAAGTTGCACCAGGGGAGGTTTAGATTGGACATTAGGAAAAATTTCTTTCCTGAAAGAGTGGTTAAACATTGGAACAGGCTGCCCAGGGAAGTGGTTGAGTCACCATCCCTGGAAGTATTTAAAAGACGTGTAGATGAGGCACTTAGGGACATGGTTTAGTGGGGCATGGTGGTGTTGGGTTGATGGTTGGACTTGATCTTAGAGGTCTTTTCCAACCTTAATGATTCTATGATTCTATGAAGTAATGATAACTGGCTTTCTGATGATAACTGATTCACACGATTCAGCTGACTGATGTTTAAATTCTATTCTATGAGTGGTGGCAAATGAGGTCTGAATTGAAGCAGTACCTTAGCACTAACGATGTGTTAATCTGCTTGCTACTACTAATCAATTTATAAGGTTGTGCCAGCAGACTCCAAGTGTGAGCAGAATGATTTTGAATCTGGCCATGAAATACTATTTACAGGTACCCAGAGGCTGTGTTTCTGATCTTGTTTTTAGTGGAATAAATCCCAAACAATGTCAAGTGAATTTCTTCAAATCAAAATTAAGCCAATAACATTAAAATACCTGGGATGTTTCTCTGCCAGTTAGGCTAGTTTATAGATACCTTAGATCCAAAATAAAGCTTATGCCTTGATGGTATTCTTTGAGAAAACATTAAGGTAACAAACATAGGTCTATGCACCTAAAAATGCCTTTGCGACAGCCAATTCAAAAGAGCTTTGCACACTTCGTAGCCCTGAAGCTGCTGATTCTGAGTGACAGGTAAATCAGATCTGGCTCTTCTCTTACAGCTTAATCTCTCTTAGCTGGGGAAAAATGTAAAAAGGCCATAGATCAAAGACAGCTCTAGCTGGCAAAGACAAAAGGCAGGGAAAAAGATGACCTAAATTTTCAAAGTGACTGATGATTTTGGATATTTCAATTTTGGGGCTCCTGATTTGAGACAGCTTGATCATTAGAGTGCAGTTGCTCAGCATATTATGTTTGAATCCCCATAAAGAGTCTTATAAACACCTCTAAATCCAGACTCAAACAGGCAGGATCCAAACAGAGAGAATTTCAGTGGAAGGTGAAATACTGCAATGCTCCCAGGTTTTTAGAAAGCAGTCAGTAGTAGCTGAGGTTTTCAGAGCTCTTGCAACAAAAATATTTTCCCTTCTATTTTTCTTTTTTTCTTTAACAGACATCCAGTTCAAAGCCCTCTAATCCTCTTTGCTTGAAGTTCCTTGGTCTCTGGGAGCATTCAGTCTGGTTCTGCAAGCATGGTATGAGCATTATCTCCTCCAGTGACAACACTGAGCTGTTTCTTCCAGGTTGCTTTTTGTTTTATATAGAAATGCTCTCAAGCATTCCAGTATGTACACATAAATCACACCTCGCCTGTTACATCCACTGCCGTATGGATGGGACAGAGGGTTCCTCCTCCCATGGAGCTCCTGTCATGTCCTCCTGAAGCCATTCAGTTAGTTCTTTCGTGCCAATAGCATACCCTGTTTTCCCCTGCTGCCGCCTTCTCTCCTGGGATTTCCAGCAGGCCAGCGCATGCCTCCAACACTTTCTCTTCCCTCTGGCAGCTAAGATGGTGTCCCAGCACCCTTGCCCTCAAGGGATGAACTGCCAGAAGGGGCTCTGGCTCCAGCTCAGCATATGGAGGCTCGTTCCCACCCTGCCTGCTCAGGCTTAAACCAGTAGGTCCCTGCATTTCCATAAAGAAGAACAGCTCTTCTTGGCTTCCATGTTGCAGCTGTCACGCCGGCCCATGACCCCACAGTCCCTCCTCCGAGCCTGGCATCAGCCAACACTCAATACTCTGTCCATCAACAGGACTCAGGGAGCATCACCTGTCTGCTTGCTACTGAGATCACTGCAGACTACTTTCCAAGCTTTAGATTCCCCAGATACTGCACATGGTAAAGTAAGTTAGGTTTTGAAAACCAAACCATTTTATCCTGCCCTTTTGCTTAATAAAAAAAGCTCACCTCTCCCTTGCTAAGCTGGCGTACTGGACTACACTTCCAGGGATAGCAGAGGAGCTACGCAGCATTTGCGTGTGTTTCATAAATAGAGACAAACTGATTTTTTTTCACAATTTAACTTCTGCAAGGAAAAAAATAAAAAGAAAGTAAAACCCCAAATTATATATATTTGGGATGGTGTATGGTAGGAAACTGTAGAACATTCATGTTTCAAATTTTCCTATTTTCCTTCCTATAAAGCAAAAAAAAATCTGATTTTCCAGAAAAATTCAAACAAGTGTAAGACTTGCCCTGGGGAAGTCTTTTTGGAATTGTTTCTTCAAAGAACTCTCAAAAGTCTAGTGCAATGGCTTGGGAGTACATGTGGTGGGTTTACTTTAAAGCTACAAACTCTGGAAGCATTGGGATTCTTGTCAGCCCTATGGTGATCCTGCAGGAAAACTTGGAGGGCTCCAGCCCTTACTTGCTTATGCATCACTGAAATGCTTGATGACTGATTTCTTGCTGTAAGAGATAATTTTTTATAAACTTTAATTTTTCATTAAGAAACTCCTTCAGCAAAAAGTATGCAAACAGTTCTGATGCTAAATCAACAAGTCATTTTCTAAAATTGTGACTATTATCAAGGCACAGTGGATGGAGACTATGGAGCTCTCCCCCCTACATGCCTTGAATTGAAACCTAACTCAAGGCTTTGTTTGTTTCTTTGGGGCTTTTTTTGCCAGATTACCCTAAGTAGAGTGCTTCATTGCTTAAATCCAGATGGAACCACCTTTCATGGATTACAGAGCATATGAACACTAGGATTATTTTTTTGCTGGATCAGGGACATCCACTGATTCTGTCCTTAATATGCCCTTTTATTATGAACAATTACATATGTCTCTGGAAACTGTATGATTCCATATGGGATAGAATGACTGGGCTTAATGAGGTGCTTTATGGACACAATTCAACATTTAACTTTGAATTTCCTGGCTTTTGTTGATTTTTGTGACAACCTTAACATTTTTCAAACATAGAATCATTACATTAAAAAAATAAATCTGTATTTTAACCAAGATTTATTATACCCCAGTGAGATAAACCTTGTTTTCACTTTTCAGTAATAACATGATTTATTTCCATGCAGCTGAACAGTAAAAAAAAGGAGAGATAGATCTGAATGAAAAATAATACTTCCTAACAAAAAAAATGCAGGCCTTTACAGGAACTTAAAAGAAATCTCAATCAGCCCCAAGAATGAATATATCAAGTCTCTCATTCTGACAGGTTTGTGATGTACTTTACTTATTCTTAAGTACAATTTAATACGAAAGCATTGATCTGAGTTGCTATTTTTAAAGTTTTCTGGAAGATCGAGGATCTGACATCCCTTCATGTATTCGGCTGCTGGGCAGACTCAGAATCACTGACACTAAGTGGTCAGCTACCAAGAACTCCTTAGAGGGGATTACTATTATATCACTTACTATTTTGCCATCTCTGGTCTTTGTGCAAAGCTATCCAGACGGCAAAAGTTTGGTGAGGCGTGTGTACCCTGGGCACCACTGGTGACACATGGCTTGTAAGGCTCTCTAACAGATATATATATATATATATATATTTTTTTTTTTTTTTTAATGTTTCAACATTCTCCTTCCACTGGGTCCCAGGTGTTCTATTTGAATATAACAAGAGGCAGATCAGAGCTGGAACACTTCATTCACTTGAAAGGGAGGGGGATGGTCTCCAGCTACTGGCAAGAAGAGAGAGTAGAAAGGCAACATCCCAGACAAGGGTATTACTTGGTACCTGTTTGTTCCCCTACACATCTAGAAAAGCAGGTATAAATACATAAACCCACTCACGTCCATTCAGTCTTAGTGGTGGCAGTCCCAATTTGCAGCTGGTAGCCCCTCTGAGCCTTTTGGATAGCGAATGTTTTCCTCTTGCTCATTCTTCTGTTTTCCACATTTCATCCTCAGGAGTAAACCTGACAGAGCAGTCACCTTTATCCAGCTGGAAAGAGACTGTGATTTATCCCGTTATTGATTAACAGCTTTAAGACCTGTCCCACTCCTCAACCCATTGGTGAGGCTCTATATCTCCCATGAAAGCTACCTATTCAGCTTTCCCATTTGGAAATAGTTGCTCTGCGTTCATTGATTGCCCTACCGTACTTCTGCAAGTTTTCTTGCCCTGCTCACCAACTCATTCTTCTCTGAGTACACGTGCAGAGACACAGAGGATTGAGACCAAAATCTTGCCTTCTCCTTGCTTTCTTCAGTCCAAAGACCAATGTCCAGTGTTGCATATCAACAGCAGGGAACATTTTCCACCCTTTAGTTTCTTTCTCTCTCCTTTTTGGGTGAGTCTGTTCTCTTAGTGTCTTGTTTGGACTGTTCTAGTCCAGCAATTCCCATTTTGGGACTGAAAATGCCATGCTTTCAGGAATCCCATCTTTTGGGATCATGACCTCAAATTTGTTAACTACTTTTCTAGTGTATTGCCAATGAGATCACCTTTTCAGACTGTCATACCTGCTGCCTTTGTACTGGTACCCATTCCTAACATGATAGGACTCTATGGGCTTAGATCATCTTCCACAGTAAGGCTCTGAACTTTCTGAATTCCCTCCCCAATTTTCTCATCATTTAAACAGTGCTACAGGTGGGCTCAGTGGCTCAGTACCCTGTCAGCCACAACAGATAGGGAGATGACAATGAAATGGATTGAGGGACAATGAGGACAACAAATACTGGCCCAAACATTTCCCTATATGTTAGTAATTTGCTCTGTGATTTTTCACATACAAGATACAAGATCATGTATCCACACATGATACCTCAGATGCAAGATACCTACTCGCCCAGACCCAGTAAATTGCAAGAAATTCTATTTAAACATCTCTGCAGGATAAAATTCTGAGTCAGCCCCCTTAAGTGTCGGAGCTTATTATCAAAGGAAGTGCAGACATATCAGACTTCTAACGTAGTGGGTGATTATACCACCTAAGGAAGCCTCCTACTCTGACTTGTCCTTGGAAGCCTACCCTCCCATTGACTTTGAAGACAGCCTCTGAAAAGATGAGCCTTAGTAAACTAAAGTTAGCTTCTGTGAGAATCCCTGGCGTCTGTTCAGCCATTTCCAGCAGAAGGATAAAGTTCTAGCAAACTATAAAGATTTACATTATTTAAATATAGATTGCAATTATCTATTGGAAGAATTATCTATAAAGAATCACAGTAGAGTTTTAATGAACTGAAAAATCCATTCGTATGTTTTCAAAGAAATTTTCCTGGGATAATTAGATACTTTCTTAAATCAGTCTGATGGTCAGACAACTCAAATTACTGGCGAACCAACGAACAGGAGATGACTAATTCCCATATAACAGTGTCACCTAGTCACTACTATGATTAATACATTGCAAAGCATAAAATAGAAAGCACCTGATTTAAACCATGTGTCTGAGAATATCTGAAGGCAAAGAGGGGTGAATGAGGAAGTGAAATGAATATGAATAGCCACAAAGACTTCTCAATCAACAGAGAGATTGAGTCTGTATGGCCACTTCATGGAACTTTTCAGACTGCATGCCTGAATGAATGAAGTAAATCAGGTAGAATAAAAGCAAATAAAGGACAAAGAAAAACAACACACGCAAGAAGAGCAGGCCTTTATTTTTTATTCTCTTTTGAGGGTAAACTCCAACTGCCAACTTTCTCTGTGGAGCATGGTGGCAGATGAATATACTTCTTTTATTTGCACTATACAAAGGTCGTCTTCACTTGAAAAACAGAAACAGAATGCACACTAGTAGCAACTTGCACAGCCACCAGCAAAGCACAATTAATTTTCTCAGACCGTGTTACAAAGTCAGATGCCAGCAGCAAAAACCTTGCTGAAAGTGGCATCTTCTGGTTCTCCTCTCTTCTTTCCTGCCTCACTCCTAGGTGTGCAGTCCTGCTGCTTATTTCGTACTGGCCCCAACAGTTACTAGATCCCTCTGTGAGCCACTTCAACATGCTAAAGCTGCAGAAAGCAAAACTAGAAAGCTTGTTGATTTTGTGCCCTGCTAATGAATTAGACTGATTTACAAAGGACCTGACAGAAGCCAGAGCTGGTCAAAGAGAGGGGGCAGGGCTGCAAAGCTGGGGAGAAGAGAAAAGGGGGTGGGATAGATTTCTGTTGGGGAAGGAGGAATAGGCAAGGGAGAATGGAGCTGTGAAACAGAAGACCTAGAAAATCTCCCACCTCAGCACAGGACTGAGGTGTCACCAGACCTTGTCACCTTTTGGGAAAGTAAAATCTTGTATCCAAAGCAACCTGCACATTCTCAGCAAAAAGTTGTCTGGGGCAGAAAGTTGCTGGTTATGCTTGCCAGGAAGAACCAGGAACAGAGAAAAGATCACTCACATTTTGCTCAAACTGAGCTGTACGGGCAACTACCTGGCAACATGAATGGATGTGTGTCTGTATTCTAGATGATTTTTCCCCTTGATTATTTTCTGAACACACTCTGATGTCTGATGAATAGACAGAGCAAAACTGAAGTAACACCACTTACGGTGTCCTTGAATAGTGAGTCTGTGGTCCCCTGGTTGTCCTTTTGCATAGTTTCTCCATAAGCAAAACTCGTCATTGCCAGGCAAATGAACCATAAACCTTACCTGTATTCTTGAACTCCCTTACCCTCCATAACAGTTTGGCTGCATGTGGACTGCCTATTGGGAATGGTCCCCTGCTTATGCTATTTTCTCCATTATGCCCAGGAATAATTTGGGAGTGTGCAAGTTGGCATAGGTCAAAAGCATGCCAAGGTCTGTTCTAAAAACAATCTGATGCCTGGCACTATATAATTTACTTTACAGATGTAGCTCTAGTCTGTTTTACATGTTACGATTCTATAATTCTCTGTTTGAAGCTTCACCTCAGGTACTTATACAATAATTATTCTCCAGTGGTAACTGCTATCATTCCTAAATAAAACAGTAGAAAACTAATGGAAAGATTTCAGTCTATTCTTTGAAGGTTTTATGAAAATACGATAGAAACACAGAAAAAATTACCTTGGAACAGCTCTGTGGAGGTCATCTGGGCCAATCTTCTGCCTAAAGCAGGGATAGCATCAAAGTTACCAGGACCTCAAGTTCCTTTTCTGCAAAGCTGCTTTCTAGTTTTTTGGCATTTAGGATCACAGAATCACAGAATCATAGGATGGCTGAGGTTGGCAGGGACCTCTGGAGGTCATCTGGTCCAAAACCCATGCTCAAGCAGGGCCACCTAAAACCAGTTGCCCAGGAGCATGTCCAGATGGCTTTTGAATATCTCCAAGGATGAAGAATCCACAGCCTCCCTGGGCAACCTGTGCCAGTGCTTTGTCATCCTCAAAGTGAAAATGTGTTTCCTGATGTTCAGAGGGAACCTCCTGTGTTTCAGTTTGTGCCTGTTCTCTCAGAAAAATTCCAAGAAGGTCTACGCACAGTCTCCTTGAAAGAAATAATACAGACTATTGGAACAGCTAGTGGGTTAAAACATGAATAACATGTTGGTCTAGATGACGTCTGGAAGTTCTTTCCAACTCCAATTATTCTATGATTCTATGATTTAAGCTAATATATGTGATTTTGCTAATGTGATAAAGAAGTTCTGGGGTCATGTCATTCTTAAGCAGTCATAAAACGGAAACTGTGACTCATAGCTGCATGAGATATAATTGAAGGCCTCATAAGCATGAAACGATTGTTTTCACTGATTTCTCAAAAGGTGTTGGCTGTATTAATTTAAATACTTGTCTTGTCCAAAAAAACGTAAATCTAAATTAAAGTTAAGATAGCTTGCAGAATCAAAGTCAAACTTGCTTAATTATTATTAAAATAGTTTTACATCAGTGTGTGTTTAGCAGAGCAGTTACACAGACATAAAGGGCCAAAGTGTCTAGAATCACTATCCAAAAAATTGAGAATGTTTCCCAGACGGAAAGCAAAAGAATGATTATAAATCCTTCTCTCTACAGGCAGCTCTGTTCCTTCCTATTTCTCCTTCTAATCACACCAGTTCAGTCAGGAAAATACATTTCTCCTTGACCTTTTATTTCCAGCTATGTTGAACAGTTTATCCCAGTTAAGCCACTACTGTATCTGGTCTCAAAAAATGGCATCAKATAGTATTGAAACCATGTCACCAATACATTACTTAATTTAACAGCCTTCCTGATATAGCAGCTTTTCACTAATCCTTTTTTGTGTGTCTGTGATTGAACAAAAAAGATGTATTTACATTCAAGTCCCTCTGGAATACTCATCCAGATGAGCAACTTTCTCCTGGACACCCTGTTTGAATACTTAACAGTGGTCCACAATATCTGGGCTAACAGAAGTGGAGGTTTCACTTAACAAGCCTTTCTTTACATAGGTCAAAAGCATTATTTACCTTCAGATCAGTATCCAAACTGTGGAAAGATAGAGATAGACAAAGTGAATGAGCAGATCTAATTGACTTAGACAAAGACTGGGTTTGGATTTCTTGCTTTCCTTGTGAAGGCACACAGTTGTTGAGCCATGCCCATATAAGTACAGCTAGCAGTTGAAAGCAGAGCACATCTAATATTGGATATTCTGGGAAGAGGATGAGTGTTATTTTCTGACTTACAAATTTATATCTGGGGAAGGCAGTCCAGTTGAGATTATTACCTTTGAAAAATCCCACTCTGCAGTTCTCACTCCATGAGCATAGCTAATTTATACCTGTGTCAGTGTATGCGTGCACATATGAAAGGGATAGGGGAAAAGAGCAGCTCCTCTCTGTGCTCATAGGAAAATTCTGAGCTCACCAGATTTTTATTTCCATTATTTTGGGGTCATTTTGTTTTCATCTCTGAGCATTGTCCTGGTTTCAGCTGGGATAGAGTTAGTTTTCTTCCTAGTAGTTGGTATAGTGCTATGTTTTGGATTTAGTATGAGAATAATGTTGATGACACACTGATGTTTTAGTTGTTGCTAAGTAGTGTTTACATTAGTCAGGGATTTTTCAGCTTCCCATGCTCTGCCAGGTGCACAAGAAGCTGGGAGGGAGCATAGCCAGGACAGCTGACCCAACTGGCCAATGGGGTATTCCATACCATGTGACGTCATGCTCAGTGTATAAAGCTGGGGGAAGAAGAAGGAAGGGGGGCACATTCGGGGTGATGGCGTTTGTCTTCTCAAGTAACCGTTATGCGTGATGGAGCCCTGCTTTCCTGGAGATGGCTGAACACCTGCCTGCTGATGGGAATTAGTGAATGAATTCCTTGTTTTGCTTTGCTTGCACACGCAGCTTTTGCTTTACCTATGAAACTGTCTTTATCTCAACCCATGAGTTTTCTCACTTTTACTCTTCCGATTCTCTCTCCCACCCCACCGTGGGGGGAGTGAGCGAGCAGCTGTGTGGGGCTTAGTTGCCAGCTGGGGTTAAACCACGACAGCATCTACAGACATTTTTTACACTGAAAAGTGTGAGAGGAATCTGACCAACAAAACTAACACAAATGAATTATGTTGTTGATCAGTACATGTCTGAGGGCAGTTTGGGCCTCCTGTATATATTTTACCTTATTACTTCTCTTCAGAGAGAGAAAGACCAGAAGTCTATATCTTACATATGCTTTCCATGAGGGATTTTATATTTTTGTACACAGCAGTTGTTGTGCATAAATGGCTTGAATCAAATGAGCGGACAGAGAATTTGCAGCAAGTGAAACTTGTTTCTCTAAGGATTATGTGTTTTCTAATAAACCTTCTAAACTTCAGTTAATAAAAGGAGAGGGAAAATGGAAAATTGTAGTTCCTGACAAAAATATGAATGACCTTATTTAGGAGCCACAGTAAATTCTTCCTGCAACATTGAGCCACATTTTGATAATTCTTCTGTGATGTTATCATTATGTAAAGAGGTAATTCAAGGCTGCCTCAAATATCTGGGATTGTAAATACTCCAAGATACTGGCAGATATAATCTGCCAGAATTCATCCTTAAAATTAATGCCCATCTCACTCCCACAAATGTTAAGTGGGATAAGATTTTGCCTCCAATTTCTCTCTTTTCCAGAAGAAGGTATGGAAGATTTTAAGAGATTCTAATTCTCTTTCTCATTTTGTGAATAAGAGGGAAAAAGAAAGATGTGATTCAGGGCATAATACTCATTTTAGTATTTGTAACAACTGAACCAGAATAAGGAGAAAGGTGCATGCAAATTTTGACCTTATCAAGTATAGGAATTTAACAACAACCAACTTCTTGTTAATATGAAAGGAGCAGTAGTAATGGTGGTGAAAAGTGATATATTGATGATTCATCCCTATACAAAACACAGGGTAAAGGATGAGAGGGTTACTGAATGAAAGGGAGAAATGCTGGTGAGGACAATGAAAAGAAAAAGTAATGTGACATAGAAGCTTTAAAAAAATAGTATAACAGAAAAATGACCTAAAGCTGACTGATTTTGAGTCAGTCTTAGAACAAAACTTGTTTCTAGAGCTCAGCAAGCCCAGTATAATATAGGGACACAAAATACTGGGATACCACCACATACGGCAATTTGATTGAATATTTTGAGTGAAGTCTCTCTCCTCACTGGATGAACCAGATGATATGGAGAATAGGAGCAATGTCTACTATAGATAATAAACATGTTGCTGTGAGGAGCTGAGGAAGATGATGCTCTTAGCACAGACACAGAAAACAAGATATCTCAAGTCAATTGTGAAAATGCATTAGTTCCTCAGTATATCTAGCTTGAAGAATCAAACTGCTTGGATCACACCCACCTCCATCTCCTTAAAACTTCCAGCTAAGGAGGAGGAAAGTCTTCCTTAGATCAGGCTCATTGCACAGTAAGTTTGATATAGCTGTAAACTGCATTTTTCAGCAAAAACCTGTAAGCTTAAAGAGTTTAAATTTTTAAGTTTAAAGAAAATATTTCAATGGCAATCAACATTCTGAAAACATGCAATCATTAAGGCAATTTTTGTTGATGGAGACTTTGCAATCACTATTATCTCACAGTCCATCCTTTACAACATCTTAATTCTTTTTTTGGCCAAGCTTTATGTTTATATTTAAAGGGCAACTGTATATGTGGTGCTGAAAAGGTAAGGGATGAGAAATGCTAGTGGAAGGTATGAAAATGAATAATGAGAAGGAAAAATTAAATGGAATTATTAATGGTCACAAAGAAGGCTATCGACTGAAAGCTCCTATGTTATCATGTAAAAGTAAGATTTGCCTATGAAATTCAATACTTTTGCCTCTCTGTGTGGGCCCATGACATAGGCAAAGGTGACGGTGGGGGTGAGGGCAAGGATGGAGAGGAGAGGAGAGGAGAGGAGAGGAGAGGAGAGGAGAGGAGAGGAGAGGAGAGAGGTGAGGCAAAGCTCTTGTACTTCTAGAGAAGAGAAGCTTTGCAGGGTCCTGACTTCAAAGAAATTTTAAAAAATAACAACACCAACACTTGACTAAGCCCTTCTTTCTTCTTCTTTTTTTTTTTTTTTTTTTTTTTTTTTTTTTTTTTTTTTTTTTTTTTTTTTTTTTTTTTGTTGTGTGAACTAGGTCTACAAGCTGGGTATTGATTCTAGGCTGATTATTCACCTCAGGATATTTTTTATTTCCAGAGTACACTCA
>JAYKAV010000209.1:3084-109241 GCA_035582835.1 Phoebastria nigripes | reverse complement strand
TTTTTTTTTTTTTTTTTTTTGTTTTTGTTTTTGTTTTTGTTTTTTTGTTTTGTTTTGTTCACAGCCCATGGGGAAAAATGAGTTTATTAATTCAATTCATTATTTTCTCCTCAGGATATTTTTTATTTCCAGAGTACACTCAAAAAACCTTTGTTTTGAAAGATTTGAGGTTTGTAATTCATTTTATCTCTGAGCATGATTTCCATAGGGAAACACCACTTTCCTGAAGACTACTTTCACAGTTTCGGTGTAACATATCTGTGCTAAGAATTGTGATTGGAAAAGGAGAGAAAATAAGTTTCTGCCTTGGAGCTTGTGAGATTCCCAGTACTCAAGATTTCAAAATCTAGTTTAAGTTCATATTGGAACAAAGTTACCAAATACTGAATTGCTTTTCATTTTCTGTGAGGGATTTTTTTTAGGATTGGTTGATTTAGTGAGCATAAAACTCTAAGGTATTTTGTTTTGATTTTCTTTCAAAATGAAGTGACACAGACAATATGTCAATGTGTGGTTTTTTGTAAAAAACCCCTACTTTTCTGAAAATCTTAAAATAGAATATTTCAGCACACTTCTCACATTAATTTCTTCCTAATGTTAAATTTGAGAAACTCGCTGTCTGTTCCTGAAATTTTGATTCTGATGGAAAAGTTTCCACTAGACTTCATCCAACCAGCTCTATAGACAATCATGAAAGGGATGGTGCAGCTCACCTCTTGCAATTCATAAATGAAAGATAAATGGTTTAAATATATGACTCAGGCAAGCAAAAGCTCATCTACTGCCAATTTTGAAAAGGTATTTTTCCCCTTGCAGTAATGGAAGTGCTTCTGATCAAAACTGCCAGATGTCTCCCAGAGTGTGCAGCAATTTGTTCATATTATCAGATATTACAATATGGATGAGCATAATGATAAGGCAAACTCATTTAGTAGCAGGGATTAATAATGAAATTGTTTAATTAAGACTAGGAACTGCTTCAAAACCCTGACTCCAAATGCCCCTGAACTTGTGAAAGGAACTTCAGAGTCCAAATCATAAAACTCATGCTCATCACTAATTTTACTGCACTGAACCAAAATTATTAGTGATACTTCACTTATTTTTAAGCAGTTCATTAGTTTGATTTACTCTGGTGATTGCATAAGAGATACCGTTAGTAGGCAAAAAGTTACCAGGAATTATGTGTTATTCTGCAGCTTTGTCAAGCGTGGCTATTTATGTTAGAGATTGGCTGGAAAGTGGGCGTCATTTAATTCAACCACAGCTAGAACTGTCATGATCTGCGAGGATTTTGTTTAACCTAGAATAAATAGGTAAAAAATCCCAGCAAAACAACAATTTTTGTTTCCATTTTATTTTATCGAAATGGGGTCATTTATGGAGATGGGGGCTATTCCAGGTAAAATAATGATCCACAGGGTACTTAGTACAAAAGAATGAAGGAAACAACCTCAGGTTTAGTTTTAGAAATGCATCATACCATATCAGTTATTCAGGTCAACTTCTAGCTCTTTCACTCAAAGTTGGTGGAAAAAGTTTGGTAATAATTTGTCAAATATTTGAAGCAATTACATGAGATCAACATCACTAACGTGATGAGTGGGTCTGGTGAAGCACATTCCTAAATCAGAGACTAGAGCCATGGAGTGCATTTTTGTGAACATAATGTAGATCCTTGTAATGCCACGGATCTTTAAAATCTTGGCCTCTTTTCTCTTTCCCCCAAATAAGTATGTTTAAGGTTAGAAATTAGTACAACTGTAATGTAACGCATTGCAATTATAGCATCTTCCATTTGACATTTTAAAAGCTTTTCCGTATGATGGCCATATTTAACCTTTTTTTTACAAAGAGGGCTAAACAGCATGAGGCCTGGGATGCTGTATTATATGCAGATAGCTTGCATTTCAACAGGCAAGCAAGAAAGTGACTACTGCATGATCCCTGGGGCCGGGCAGCAGCTGCGGTCCTTAACCATACCACATCCTCTTGTTACATCTACAGAGCAAGAAGGAGAGGGGAGGGGCAGCAGGAAAAAACACAGTTATGGACAAAAAAAGAAGGGGGGGAGAGAGCTAGATTAGCAGGAATTATGAGTGTTTGGAAACAAAAGGATAGAAGATTCATCCATTTATGATTCAAAATGTATGGGTACCATCTTGTCTCGTGCAGCATAGGTGACAAGTATTTTCAGACTCTACAGCAGGGTTAGGCAAAATTCCCTGGAATTGTCTTTGTTGCCCAGGAGTTGCCGTGTTTCTTTAGCTGGAAAGCTCTTCAAGACTTGAACAAGAATATACAGCCTCTAGGGTGGGATTCAGTCTCCCTAATTTATGGGTGGGATTCGACCTGCCTAAATCTACCCAAGTTTAGTCATAAACACCTAAGCCCCGCTAACTCCCAGGGAGCCACTCAGCATGTCTATTTTCCAGGATAATCCCAGTTAATTATTAAGCTGGAGTGAAGCTTCCCCTTGCAGCTCTCCATGGAGCCTCCATGTCCCTGACATTGCTGGCACGGTGGCTCAGCTTCAGCTGGAGGACTGAAGCATGCTTTCTTCCCTTGTGCAAATTACAGTGCTTGTATGGGATGCTTGAGATGCGGTTCAGGCAGAGTACAGCCCAGGGCTCCTGCCTTCTGGTAGGATGGTCACATGAAAGTGAGCAGTATCTTTAATTCTCCTACAGGTGGATTTAGTTCTAGGCCTTGCCATGGGCAACGGCTGAATACTGGTGGCTCTTTGCTTTTACTTAGATAGTTGTAGATAAAAGAGACACCCCTGTTTTCCCAGTGTTCCTTGGGTATAAGAGCCTGGGAAACTTTTAGACTAACTAGGACAGTACTTTAGGTAATGTAAGCAGACCTAAAAGTGGCCTATTGACTGGACTAACTGTGTGCAGCTTATGAGGGTTGTAGTTGTCTATACCCAGCTTCAATCAAGACCATGAGGTTTCATCTATTTTAACATTTCTTGTGTATACCACAGCCTCATCAGAACTGAGAACGAAAATACATCCTCCTTCCTCTTCCTCTTTTCTAACCATGACCCCAGTCTTGCTTACTGAGGGTATCTTTTTCCATTCCTTTTTCCTCCTGTTCTCTGTATATATATGTAAAAAACCTATCCTTTAACAAATCATTTATCAAGGCAAAGTATATTTTTATCCTTCAGTTCTGATCTGCTCAAGCTGACAGGTACTATTATTATGATGATTGACTGTGCATTGACATAAGTTACTCTGTTTTCTTTTTTGGAAAGAAAATGCTAAAGACTGGAGCATTTTTTCCTTTTTTGTTCTACTGTTGAAAGAACAGCTTATTTAAAGAAGCATAACAACCCTCTTTCTCTGAGCATTTAATGAGAGGTAGCCAGTTGAATCACTTCCATCAGCCTGAAGCTTTGGTTCCTGAACTTTGCATGTAAGTGCTTCATTGCATTTATGCTTCAATTTGATGGCAGTGTCACTGCAGATGAAGACACTGAAGAGGAGCAGGAATGCAAAGGTACAAGGGGTAGATACAGTTAAATAACTTCTGCAGTCTGAGTGGTCAAAGACTCATACAAATGTTCTGAAATAGAAAACATTTTTGACAGAGAAGTTAAACATGAAAACACCCTCCCCCTGTCTTCCTTAAGAGCTCTGCTACAACACTTTTTTTGATTTGAAACTTTTCTATTCTGCTGCCAGCTATTACAGATGAAACCTCATTAGGATCATCATTAAACACTCTGGAAGTTTTTGCCTTCCTCTGCTGCAGTAGGTACTGGCCTTGCCGGAGAGAGGATATGAGACTGGATGAATCAACAGTTTGACTATGGTTTTAGGGGGGGTACCTGCATTGCAGTCACCTTCATGTTAATCTTTTGAGGGCACAGGACAAGCTCACTCCCATGTTTGTAAAACATAATGTGTCTAAGAAGCCTATGTATTCTATTTATTTCAGTGTTTTGGTGACATTTTCCTTATAAAATAATCTCCATTCTGAGATCTACTTTTGCAGGTTTAATTCCATAATAAATTATTATTATGTATGGACAGGTTCAGCTTTGAGGACTTCTACCTACTACCCTGGATCAAGTTCTTGATGAAGCTGGAATTCACTTGTATGAAGAAAACCAGGAAGAGGATATCATGGTTTATCACATCGATATAGGCCTTACGTGGTACACAGCCTTGTGCCAGCTCTTTGCCTCTGGCTGAATTGCACTTTAAGCCCTCAAGTAAAAAGTGCAAATTGAAAGCTACCTTGAGAGACAAGTTTGGGGAACGTTCTACTTGACTGGGGATAAATTAAAAGTTAAATAATATCTTTTGATTTGGTTAAAAATGAGCTTGTTAAGCAGCACTGGCTGCTTTATCACAGGAAATGACAGACTATTTGCTTTAAGTGATGCCTAAAATAGACATGAAACTACTTGACCTAATTGGAACCATTTGATAGTAAGTATATTCATTTTTAACACAGGCAGGAGGTTGCATCAGTATGGCTGGAGAATTTTATCAAGACAGCTTTGTGATGGTTAGTTGGGGATTTCTGCCATTTATTACTACAATTGTGGCAAAGATAGTAGTAAACCTTTTTATTTTATTTCTTCCAGCAGAATAGACATATAATGTCACAACATCTATAGTTATCACCATACTATAAGAACCTTGGTTTAGTTGCTTATAATTTTAATAATTTAGGCTGAAACTTGCTAGGTTAGTGATCTGCCTCTAGCTGAAATGTTTGGAAAGTTTCAGCTCATCAGTTTGCAAGAATGGAGGTAGAAAAGCTGTTCCCAGGCTGGAACTGTTCCTAGTTGTGCTCCAACAACATCAGTGCTTGGAGCAAGGACTTGGAATTCAGCAGTGGGTTTCTCTAGTGTTGAGGATGGGGGTCTTACCTCTTCCATCAGTGTTAGTTCAAATTTGATCAAATCACAGTTGCTGAAGACATCTTTGGAATGAATCATTTGGGTCAGATGACTATTGAAAATAAACTTTATCTCATCGTAAATTTTAAAACAGAAATGGAAAATTATGGTACAGCAAAAATACCGCTTTTTTAGCACCATGGAATCTGGTGTAATCTTCTCATCTTCTCCACAAATTTCTCCCTCCCTTCTGTCTTTTTATTTTTATATTTGCCTTTACCTGGGGCGAGTTATGTTGCCCTACTAGTATCAGTGAGATTTAACTATCTGCTTAAAAACGTTGGGTCCAGATTTGATATCTGTCCCATTCTTCAGGGATCAGTGCAGACTTGTTTGAAATAATGTTGTTATTGTTCATAAAAGACATATTTCTTTACAAGTGGTACTAGTGTGTTTAAGTCTAAAAACTTCCAGAATGCTTCTGCCTGTGTGTATACATTGTCTTGAATAATGTTTTTATTTTAATAAATTAGAAAACCTTATAGCACATGATCATTTATTAATAGAAATTGCATCCAGGTGCATTATATTAAAGAAATGTTGCATTTAAGTATATTTATTTCAGTCATATATCAAAATTCTGGTAACTGTAATGTAACAGTACACAAATGCTACATGATCTCCACCTACCATGTTTTGCCACTAGCAGTTATTACTGTGAATACTGCAACAAATACACAGAGCTCTGTCCTTCTCTAATAAGTTGCATTAACTCTAACATGTAGGAAAATTGTACAATATGTTTATATTTTATAAGTGTATCTGATTTTAAGCTGCACTTACGTATTGACTCTAAGCATTTTTTAGTAGGAGGTAGTGTGTGCTATAAAGCTTTAATAGGATGTAAAATGCTTCATTAAGCATTATCTAATGTCTAAAACAAAATGCAGGCTAAAGATGTGGTACTTTGGATGTTATTATAATTTCCCCGAGCATCATATGTATAATTACAATCCCAAATGATTAATTTCCACACTTAAATGTAAGCAGAAAATGAAGTTCTCAGTTTGACTTCAGAATATAAATATACTGCAGTGGTTGGAAATAATTAAGGTTCTGATGTCCTCATGTACTTTCTTGCAGATGTTTGGAGTCCTGTTAACTTTAGTAGGGTCCACGTGGGAGAACAGGTCTACGCAGGCAGACTGCAGTGTGGTGGTGTGACTCAGACACTGCCAAATGCGCTGGTATTCAGAGCTTGGGGTAAGGAATAGAGTGTTAAAAAAGAGTGTATTTCGAGATTTGATGGTTTTCAGGCACAAGACCAGCCAACTACCCCTGACAAAACTCGTGTTTTATAGAGATCATTTTCCAACCTTTTTGCCATTTTCCTTTCTCATTGCTGGAGGAAAATGAGTGAATGACAACACTGCCTTATAAGTGATAAAATGAGTAGACATAATGAGTTATTCAGATCCTCAAAAATAAACCTGAAAGTTGTGGGTTTTTTTCTTTCTTGATGCTTTGGCTCAGTGCTAAGAGGTGCTTGAAACAGGGACTAATCACTTTCCCTGCACAGGTATGATCTTAAATTTTTCTATCCAGATTTTTTTACAGTCATTACAAAACTCAGCAGTATCCATTTAAAATGTTTCTCAGATCTTTCCTGTCTTGACAATTATACGRCAGGGACCAGTGCTTGCTACTACCAGTCTGTTGCATATGAGTGTGAGGCTGCTACAAATGAAAGGAGAAATGTGTGGGATTATCAGAAACCCGGAGGAAAACAGCTGTGAGACCAACCTTCTAACACTGATCCATGAATGTCAAAGGGTATACAAAACGTTAAAAGTATGCTTTAATCCTTAGAGCAGTGGGCTTTCAAACCTCAACATTAGTTCCAATCATCTCAGTGTAAGAAAACTACTGATACTCTTATTTCTTAACTTGTTCCAGGAAAAGAAAGGCTGAGCCTTTTGCTGTGTAAAGAGAGATGCAAGACAGAGTACACATACCCACACTTCACACCACACAAATATAGCAATCCGGGTGGTCATACTGTGACCCATATTGCTTATCCATGTATCTCTTCTTTCTCTTTTTGCCCAAGATATTTTTTCCTTAGAGGGAAGCAATTGCGTACTCCTTTTTCTGCAGTATTTAGTAGTATCTATGTAGAATTTGTGCAGTATTTACTACTCAACCTGATGGTCAGCTTAAGACCTTTGGAAGCTACTTAGGAAGCCAAAAATTTTAACAGATTTCAGCTGAAAACTGCTGAGATGGGAGTCAGATGGACATGCAAAATTTACTGATCCAAAGTAGAGCCGGAGATGAAACTGGATGGAAATTGACTTAATAGATCAATACAAGTCGCATACACTTTTTTGGTTGAAAGTCTATATAATGGTCAATTGTACAAATAGTGCAAATGGTCAATTGCCAAGAGGCCAATTGTACAAAATTGGAGAACAGCTAACAACTGCGCCATACAACAAAATTAACAGGAATGAATTAACACATGATGAAGAATTTTGAGATATATGGACTTGGTTCCTAGAGTTATGACTAAGACTGCTACTTAATAAAGGTTCAATCTGACTTTTACTCTTTGCATGTGTGAATATTCTTGTGTACTTGAACTTCCTAATAACCAACTTGTTACTTTTCACAAAGTTGACAAATTTTTCAGGAGAATTTTACCCTGAGGAGTCCTGTTTGTATTTCTGAGGGAGAAGTGTACTCCTTGCACAGGGGAAATCATCAGAATGTCTGTCCACTCCTCTATTAGGTAACTCCAGGAGGTCTCCCCTGGATCCGTCATGGCGCTAGGAATGGTGGCCTCAGACAGAATCTAGTCCTGTGTCTAGACAGGAATGCAAAGTGATTTTGGCTGAGCTGATCAGCACAAGTGTGTTGGCTCCAAACATTGTACAAAAATGGGAAAAAAAGTAGTTTCCTCGCATAAAGGTGATGACAGTCAGGAGGGTGGAAATAATTTCTGTCCATTTTATTATTTGGTGACAATTCTGAGAGAAAAGAAGTAATCTGGGATAATGTGAAACAAAAGAGTTTTGTACGTATTAAATTAATATACCACAGTTGATTTAAAACCAAACCTAGTTCCAGTGGAATTTGCAGTGCATTTGTTAGTTTAAATAAAAGTAGAGCTATGAACAAACAAGGAGATTCAGCAATAGCCCTTTGGAGCCAGTGACAAAGGTGAAGAAGGAGGGCTTTGCTGGGAGGCTAAGGAGCACGACCAAGGTGTGGCAGGTACAGCTTCACATTACTTCATTGAGTTGGAATAACAGCTTGAACTCATTTTCTTGTCTCCAGAGAAGAACGCAGGGCACTAGCTGCAGGGCAATAGGAAATTTAGGACTGCCTCAACATCTCTGGCTGAAATCGTTCCATGTACTGAAACGTTGTCCTGGCACTCCTCAGACAATCACCTATTGTCATTCTAATAGCCAACACTCAACAAACAGCAAATGCTGTATCGTTGATACAATTGTATCATCTTCAGAATGAAAAGATAAGAGCAGTCTACCCCAGGCTACCTGGTTGTTCATGAGAAAGTAGTTTCCTTGGAGAACTGAGTCCACCTCTATTAGACAAAATATGGTCTTGAACCTAGGTTCCCCACATCTGACATGAGTGCTCACCTGTAATGTGCAGTGGAGGATCACTGTTAGGCTTTGCGCATAGCACCCAAGCTCATTTGTGAACCCCATCCCCCAGAAGCAAGGAAATGTGAGAGAATACATTTAGACATTTATCATTTCCCTCTTCACACCCAATCTCTTCTCTTCGACTCCAGTCCCTTCTCCTGTTTTTCTTTCAGCAGGGGTAACACAATAGATGGGCACAAGCTCATAGGTCATTTAAGCTGTTGGAAACTCGCATTACTGGCCACAAAATCCTTCTATACTTGTTCTGTGAATGGCAGTAGATACTGCATTATACTTCCCTGACACAACTGCAGTGTTTGTTCTGTCTTCATTCCCGATAGATTATTCGTATTTTGAATATATCCTTCTTAAATGTATCTCAGGTGTGTTTCTGAATTTCCTTTGGCAGAGCTGAATTCTTTCAGGCTACTTTTAATTTATTAATACTCATTCAGAGTCTGATTTTACTAAAATACAATTGCTACTTACCTTTTTACAGTCTTATTGGCATTTCAGCCTGGGTATTGCACTAATTATTGTACTATTCTCCCCAGCCTTGACTGTATTCATCATATCTGCTTTATTTCCAGTCACTATATCCACATTATCCTGTACAGGAAGCAATCCTGTATTACTTTCATAATCATGCTTCCTTCCTACTTTTTCCCACTAATATTTTCCTAGGAAATGTCTAGGCAATTGAACTCCTAACATGATCATTACACCAAGTTTGATACAGACTTCCTTCATCTGTAAAAACATTTCCTGATATGCTTTCTCATTCTCTTAGGAAGGTCTCTGGCAAGATCCAAGGACTAACTTTTTCCATATCTCATTCTTCAGTTTACTTCAAATAGTCCCTGTTGTGTCAGCCAAAATCCTAGTGTCATTTATTTCTGTTTATTCAGTATTCTCCCTACACTTAAATTGCTCCCTCCCTCATTACCTTTGTTTTACCTCACCCATCTGCAAACTTTATATGCTGGTAATTTTATCTCCCAGTTGATAGATTGATTTAACCAAGTCTTTGTCATTCCAATGTAATCATAATTTTCCCTCAACATATGTTTCTAATACAACAATCTTGTTACATATGTTTCTAGCATTTGTAAAACACATTTATCCTGTTCTTTGTCCTTTCCGTTCACGTTTTAAAAAATGTATGGTAAGAAAAGGTTTCCACACTGACTTCATTTACAAACTCAGCACCTCTTTCTCTAACCATTACAGTCCTTATCTATTTTGTCTGTATAAACTCCGGCTGTTGAGCCATAAAAGGAAATTAAGACTCTTTCAGTTACTCTTTTCATCCCAATCTGAAACTGTTTCTGCAAAGTCGATCTCTTTTGATCCTAGTAGGTTGTTAACCCTTCTCTTTAGGTAAGAGACCTTAAACTATTTCTTCTCTTCACAGAATATTTTGAACCCATGTATCAGTTGTTAGTCTACAAGACCAATCCGTTGCCTTCTCGACTAAAAGGTTGCCCTGGAAAGATATTTAAATGGTAGACTGACATGATTTGTTCTTTCCTTATCAAGCAGTCACCCGTGCTGTCAATCCTCTCTGGGTACTAATATCTTCAGCCTGGACTAAAATTGCCTAGCTGGAAATTAGAATATTTAATTATTTGTCTGGGTTGCATATATCACAGGTGCCTTTTTTTTCATCAATCAACTTCATTGCTCTCCCTTTCTGACAGAGCTAGGATGATACAGAAGGGTTTGGATGCTTGTCAATCAAAGATCAATCTGATTTTGGAAATGGAAAAAAAAATCACTTATCTGTCTGTTAATGGCAGAAAGCAGCTGTCTAGCTATCCTGCAGCTGCCCATGGAAAGTAGAAGTCTGGGCTCAGAGGACTGGAATAATTACAGGCTGTCCCTGTTCTGGTTTGAACCAATCTAATTTTCACTCCAGCTGCTTCTGCCTAAACACAGGGCAGCACCTTAACTATCCAAATGGCTGATTAGATTATAGATTTACCACTTTTCCTAGTATGAGAAAGGCACAGTGCACCTCCCATTCAAAAATATACAAGTTTTCTACTTGAATAAGGCCTGAAGAAAAAGTGATTCCTCTGTAATGCAGCAGATTTATAGCTTCACTCTTCCTCTCCTTTTTCACTTTCATTGTCTATGTTCTGTTGTCAGCTGTTCCACTCCAGTTGCCTTATTTTACAACAACTACTGCTTCACACTTCTTTTGACATATTTACCTATAAGCCATGTCTACATCTGCACACCAACCTTCTCCAGTCTAGCTAACCTGAGACATATTTCACTGCAGTTCTGGTAGCTGCATTAGCAGTTATGATTCTGCTAGCTGAACTCTGATGATGATTGACCTGGTGTAGAGGGGATGAAAAACTGGAATGTCTTTTCACTCTTCCTGTCAGTAAAACACCTGCTTCTAAGCCTTCCACTGAGGGGAGGGGGGAGAAAAAAGAAAAAAAAAAAAAATCAAACATATTCTATTACAGTAAAACTGCAGAGTGCAGGGAGATTGATTTAGGCAGTATGTGTTTATCCAGATTGGAATATGCTTTGAAGTCTGAGGATCGGGGCCATATACTTCAAAGAGCTGTAAGGATTTATGGGATAGATTGTAAGTCTGAGAATGCCACGTGAACCAGGCAGTGTGGACACAGACCCAGGAATCTGGATGTGAGTGTTTGGCACACGAATGAACACATGAAACACAAATAACTTTGGTCCTTGTCTGTAGGAGATGGGCCTCTGATGAGTAGAGATAGCCAAATTTCACTGTATCATGTGGTGGAGAGCATGGGAAGGAGTGCATTGCTAGTCATTTCAGGAGTCTCTGATAAATAGGGTGGACCTTGCTAACTCTTGTGTAATCTATTTGCTACTTGGAGAACTCCCTTCTGAGGTGAGATTTACCTTCCTCAGAACTAAGTGGAACYTAATTATCCCTGGGCTGAAATAAGAACAAGTCAAGATAGAGAAGAAGCTATGTCCAGATCAGCAGATCAATGAAGAAAAAGTCCGTCATGATGTAGCGAGAGGGAGAATGTATCACAGCATGAGGGAGAAGGTAAGTCAGAATGCAAGTGAATAAGTGTAAGAGAATGAAAAAAACAAAAATATACAAAACTGTGTTGTAGAAATGGATTAAGGATACAGACATAAGATCAGTAATAGAGTGAAAATACGATTACACCAAGAAAACAGTGTTTAAAAACATGCATTTACATACCTTATTACTTTAACTTGCAAAATAACATGGCATCAGTGCCAAAAATTACTTTACAACTGTTAGCTTGTGCAGCACTAAAAGCATAATCATGTCAATTGCTTATTTGCATGATTTTTCATATATCCAAGGGTTGAAATGGAAATTATCCATTATGTATCAGTACAATTTTTGGACACTTGAGAACAGATACTGTGGCTTACCCTTCAGAAAAGAACCTCCAGGATAATAGTCTGATGGATTTTACTTTACATCATCAAAGCAGAGGATTGGGGGTAAGCTGATATTTTTGAGGGTGTGTTTATTTTTAATATATCAGATGACTAATGATTGTATGCGTGAAATGTTATATGCACCCTTTTAAACTTGATACAAGCTGATTATAAGGAGCCACATGATGTCATCTCACTCAAAAGCTAGGTGATCTTGAACATGACATGATCACACGTTTGGTCAAAATCTCCTGTCACCCCATTGAACTAAATGGTAACAGAGGGAGCTTAGCACCTTCTATAAGAGTTGTGGGTCGTTAACAGGATCAAGCGAAGAATGTACAGGGGGTGAATCAGGAATGAGGTGTTGCCATGAACCAGGAAATATCAATGGCTGTCTTTCTCGTTCTGTACACAGCTTTTCAGAATAAACTTGTACAAATCAAGATGGCAATATGAGACAAAAATTGACTTAAGTTCTGATTGTATGGCTACATATTACCATCAGTTAGAGCTGCACAAGTTTGCCTATGGGGAGAGGTTAGCCAGTAATGCCCTGACTTAATGATAACTCTTACACTCACTTTGGAATATTCAAATGTTCTGCAAACACTGGTATAGGCATTTAGAACAAATACAGCTTTTCTTCAAAGTTTAGTTAATATTCCATATAGGCTGCTTGCCATGATGACTAATGTACTGCAACCTTGCTGTTCTGCATTAAACATCATGAAAATGTACATCTGCACTGGATTTTTTTCTCTCCTTTGTTTCTAAAATGCTGAGTTCTGCTAAAAAAATTGGATGGAAATCAAATATGAGAAGCTTAGCCAACTTTAGTGAAATGATATCAGAGTTATATTATCCCTTAATGAAACAAGTATAGAGGGCTGATTGATTTATAGAGCAATTTTTTGCACCATTACCTAGCTTGATTGTGTACAAAGTTTTCTGTATTCACAACCATCATGTCTCTGCATTTCTTTTAGTGTGTACATTTCAAAAGCTGATGTCTTTTTATACAATACTGAAAGATCTGAAGGTTTTCAACTGAACAGTGTTGATGTCATGTGAAGCTGTTTATTGAACTTTTATACATTTTAACACTTTTCTCTAAGGATGACAGACAAATAGATTCCTTTTTCCTGCTATGATTAATATCTCTTTGGAACAGAGGGAAACTTCAATGTCTAGTCTAAGTATGTTGTTGCACAGTTGTGATATGATATCCACTCTTACCCACAAAAGTGTTGTGTCTTCTTTTAGACTTGAGTGTTGTTCTGCCCAAACATTTAGCTAATCTCCATCCATAAACACTGTAAACTGCAACTTCAAGAAGTTATTGTTTTAAATGGCATTTCACCTGGCTCCTCCTGATTCTTTCACCTCTGGTTTTAGACCTAGATCTTGTGAAGAAATACTGATTTTCACAGGGATTCACAGAAATGCAGTGTTTTTTCCCTCAGGGAGCACTGTGGAATTATGACTGTGGGACCATCACGTAACTAAGTGTCAGACGTTCAGAGTCTCATGCGCTACCTGCAAAACATGTATGTCTGGCTCCTGACTCACATCCCTGAACCTCGATTCCTATCAGGAACGCTTGCTGATCTACTTTCTCTGCAGCCACCTCTGGCATGTTGGGTAAGGGTACACAAGGAAAGTCATGGTCTTGCTCTTCATATAGAAGAAACCTGTGCTCAGGAGTGTCAGAGTAATGGCAGACTCTATGACTCGAGCTCCTCTTTGTTCCATTACTCCGGTGACCAGCAAGCATTTTATTGACATCACTTAAGAATTAGTACAGAAAAAAAAAAACCAAACCCTCGGGGGTCAGAACCTGGGAATTTAGGGATTAGTTACCTCCATCTCCATAAACAAAACCTTTGGATGCTCAAAGGTTTTAATTCTGTTTTGGATTCATAGCGGATCCTGTTTTCTTGGGAGTATAATAACATAATGCAAAGAAGCTTTTTGAGGGGAAGAACTCCTATGTGCTGCTATGCATGACTGAATATAAAATTTCTGCTCTCAAGAAATTATTTTCAAACCATTTAATTATGACGCATCCTGTGATTTTGGTGGAGGCTTTCTAATGCAGGCAGATGTTTGAAATAATGGATTTTCATGTATTTTTCCATTTTCTGTATTCCAAGAAATCTAATTTGGAAAAGGAACCCCCTACATTGGCTGATTTCCTCTCTGTGGGGACCTAAGTGTAATTGATACTGTACTTCAGTACAATGACAATCAGGCTGTTTTCAGCCCCAGATCTTTTATATCTAAGTGAGAGAAGGAAATATTTAAATGAGGGGGATGGAGACTATGTTCATATAAATATTTAAATATAAGAGGCCAAATTAATTTCTGGTATAATTACACGGATATTACATTGGTTACATCTATAATTCAGAAATTAATCTGATAAGTACTAGTCTCAGTTGAGCTAAAGCAGAAATTATCCAGTGTTAGAAAATGCCGAAGTAAACATGATCTGATTTACATATTAGAGAGCAGTGAAGGAGATGTTTCTGCTCTGAAACCTTAGACCAGTTTAGACACAGAGAAAAGTGGGTGATAAACATGGCAGGGCTGGAATACTAGGTGCAAATGAAAGAGTAAACCATCTGCCTATCCAGGCATGTCACCTTCACAGTGTATTTCCCATTCGCAAGTTCCTTTTGACATAAGTGACTCCATGGGGGGAGCTGGTCTTCCTGCTTCCGGATGCTCAGGGAGTGTCCTCGCAGTCTTTGCAATTTATGAAGCCAACTCAGAGCCTCGCAGAAGTACAGCATTTGTGCTATTTGCTGTTAAAAACTAAACACACAAAGCAACAACTCTGACACAACCACCAGCAACAGGTTCACAGAAAGCAGTCTGAAGCCCTGTCTCCCCTCCACAGAGAGAAGCTGGAACACTTGCGTATTTTGTTCCACAAGGGCAGAGATACCTGACTGTGTGTGCCACAAAACCTGGTGGCCAGGGGCTCTTTCAACACCAGCTTAATGACCTATTTGGCACCTTTCAAAGAAAAAAAAATTCTGCTGACAATTTTCCACCTAGTAAAAGCCAAGAAAAACATGACAAGGTCTGCGGAGGTGGAAGTTTCTCAGAGAACACACCTGGCAACAGGGACAACCAGGAAGATTTCCTTAGAGCACTGTTTTGAAGAGTTTCCAGGGACAAGAGTTTGCTATGAATGATTATCAGTGACCAAAACAGTTGCCAGCTGAAAATAATCCAGCCATTTCCAAATGTATCTTCCCATTGCCTTGAAGGCAGGCCTCTCAATTCCCCCAAAAGGATCCTCAATGCAGCTGTTTTGCCAAAGAAATCTGCTTCTGTTGGACCAAACTCCTTTCTAATGTAGACCTAATCAAAGGCACCAGGTCACGTTTCAGACCGGCTCTGGAGTCTCTGAGCAGTATTTGCTAGACCTTCACAGTATCAGCATCAAGGCTGATGTATTCAGGGCAGTCTTCGGGGTTAAAGTGTTAATAGTGTGGTGTTATGAACCTGGAGACTTATCAGAAAGTATTTTCCACACTTGAGTGAAACAAAGGAAGGTAGTGCCCTGAGGCAGAATGGTATCTGGGGACAAGGAGCCAGACCAGGAGCTGGAAAACAGTGAAAGATTGGAAACTAGCATGGAAAACTTGGAAAGATAGTGTAGTTTTCAAGTACTCACATATCACCAGAGCATTCTCTTCATAAAACAGAAATCCCTAGCAAGGTAGGAACATGTTGCAGCTTTAAGGACAAGAAGAGTGGAAACATCAGGGACTACAAATTGAGCCAGGGAGCTTTAGGAAATCTGTGTAATAAAAATTACCATAATCAATCTTGGAAGAAATAAAGGTCTCACAATAGGATCTCTGCACTGGTAGTATCAGCTTCTAAATAAGGATATGACTCCTGGGATTTAATGAGCGGATGCACTGTCTTAGAAACCAAGCAGATGCAGAACTGACTGATCTCAAAATAATAAGTGTTAATAAATGTGAGGAAGAGATTGTCAGTAGGAATTCTGAGGAGATATGATTAAAATATCTTATTTTCCAAAATGTAACAGTTCAAAGTTGTCATAACTGAAGGTGAGAAGACAATGTCAAAAGATCCAAGTGAAAAACAAGGTTGCTTACGCTTTTCAGTGAGTGTTGAAACCAGCATAAAATTTTGAAAGGACAATAATGGTCTCAGAGCCAGACCTCAGATATCAGTAAATAGGTTCATAGTGCTTAATAGGAGTTTACTGAAATACCAGTAAATGGCATCAAAATTATAAGACTCTAGATGTGTTAATTTTCTCTCATATATATATGGCTTTTAATTCCTGTTGGGTCTTCCACAATATTATTATGTTGCTGTCTGCAGGAGTAGGACAGGTCAGACAACAGATACTAAATAAAAGTTTTGTTATGTCAGGCATGAAAATACATTTTTGGCCTTCAGGTTTTTGCAAGCTTCATTGTCCCAAAGTTCCTCTCTTTCTGCTGAGGAACCGGCAATCACCTTTCAAGCCATTTGAGCTGAAATGGGGTCTCATGTGGCATGACACTTCCATGGCAGGTTGAGATGATTCGTTGATGTTCATGTCCACATCCTATTACTTGTTTCTCAGAGTGCTTTCTAAGAGCAAAATCTTTGTTTTACCTCCTCTGTCCTAGCATTTTCTCTTGAATCTATCAAATATAATAATAGTGTAGACAGTAAATTTTAGCTACTTTTCTTTCAAATGTATATATTGCTTCAAAAGCATTCTTTAAGATACACAATAACCTCTATTTTGACCAAATAAAAAGCTATTAAAAAACCCCAAACCAAACTCTTACATTATAACATTTTCTTGCCACAACTCTCTTCTTTGTCATTGAATAATAATTAATGTAAATGCTATAATTAAGTCCAAAGTCAAAATAGGCTCCTCATCACCACAGTTCAAGCTGTTGCATAGGTTACCTTGAGATGCTGCAGTTTGAGAAAGTACAATGTGAATTGAAATTGTTGATGCTCTTATGGCCATCTCTTATCTACTATGCTGGAGATTATCTGCTTCACAGGCTGTTTTTACCAGCTTCTCACCTTTCCGTTGTCCTTAGTTTTTCTTCAAAGAGCCTCTGCTGTTCCATCTGAAATGTTATATCTACATTTTACCAATAATCACCACTCATCGCCTTTTGTTCTCCTCTTTCAGATTGCCAAACTCTTCAGTTGTAGAGTTTCAGTTCTTCAAGACAAATTCCTGTCCTTATTTAAAATCAGTAGTGTTATAGAGATGTGTATGAGATTGGTTTTATTTTGTTTTACCAGGCTTCTTTTTCAGTTTATCTTTCCTAACCAATTTACCAGACAGGAGCTGTCTGGGGCTAATAAATATTCCTTGATTAATGTAACCACTTTATTTTCAAGCCAGTCACATTTTGACCTATTTTGGACTGTCAAGTCTCTGACATTACTTACTGAACATTTCAAAACTTGCATGGCTCTGAAGCCACTCCCTGTGAGTGCTACAGCCTGAGCAGTGGACAGAGGAGCATGCAAGGTCCCAGGTCAGTACCGGGAACAGATTCCTACGGGAATTCCTCAGGACAGACCTACACAACACTCATGATTTTTAAGCTTGCGTCTTACTGGATTGTCTGCTTGTGCAGATACTGCTTCAGATGTTCCTTGTCAGCACAAACATATGACTTTGTTGACCCTTAGTCTGTTGAACAGCCCTCCACCTTCTTGTTTCCTCTAACCATTATCATACTAAGAGTCCTTTGTATACTTAATGACTGAATTATATTATTTTTTGTGTTTTCTGATCCATATATGGAAGATTAAAATGATTTCCTTTGTTTGGTCACCATTACAATGACCATATAATATCCAGGGATGTCCATTCTGTTACTTGATAGTAAAAGACTGGTTTGGATTTTGTTAACACAATGATGACTGTTGAAAAAAACACTGGAAGTGACTAATCACTAATTGGACATGCTTGGCTCCATTTATTTATCTTAATCATTTTCCCAGTGCATTGAAAATTCAGGTGTCAAATGTATACAAACACCTTTTTTTCCTACCAGCACTTCGGTCAACTCGGGATCAGAATAGTGTTCCTTGATACATGGCATATAACTATCCCCAAATAATCTGTTCTCTCTAGCTGTTCTTTCATTGCTTTTTTGTTCTATTTATTCCACTATTATTGCATCACATTTTTCATCTGTCTAATAATCCTGTGGGACAGACCCCGCTTACACTCCTGTTACATACAGCCTGCAAATTAAAGATGCAAAAAGCAATTTCCACAGACGTGGAATGCTCAGTATCGCGGTAGCTGGGAATTTACAAGTGTCTGAGGCTTTGTTTGTTCGCTTCAATTCACTTAATTAAACTAAAAAGAAAGAAAGAGTAAAGAAAAACAAACTACAGGATGCAGCAGGGGGTAAAGATATGAAGCAAAGCAAAGCAAAACAAAACAAAGCAAAACCCTGCTCAGAAGCAGCAATGTAGTTCCTGGAAACACTGATTATACTAGATGCTTCTCTCTGCTCTGTCAGAAGCAGCAAATTTAGTCCCATGTAGCTGGAGAGACCCCCTACTGATGTTAATAATGACTATTAATGGTAATAGTTGCACAGAAGACTTTTTAAGATTAAATACAAAATTCGAACCCACATGTTAGCCCTTCGGGTATATGATGAGTCATGTCTCTACATAGACCTTGATTTGCTGGCACGTATGTTTGCTTACAACTATATATGCTAAGGATACAAACACGTTTGCACACACTTGGCTTAAAAGGTTTTCAGGCTTCATGACCTAGCCTAGGCCACAAAATGAATCAGTGGCAGTAAACATGAGATATTTGACAGTGATGTTAGGGTCAAAACTCCCACTGACTTCGGTAGATGTGATAGGGTTGCTTTTCCCAAGCTCCAGACGAGGGAGACCACTGTGGGTCAAGGGACATTTTATCCTACTAATTCTGATGGGAGTAGAAAATCCATATTATATGTCTTGTTACTGAGTCTAGAACTGCAGCAGAGTTCTTGTCAGAGAGAATATATGGAAAATCTCGGGTCTTCTTTTCCATGGACTTTGCTCAGGAATTTACAGGAGGACTTTGCTTGGACCAGATCCTGTGCACTCCTGTAAGGGCTTTATGTTTTAAAATGTCTCTGAGTTTAAGGTTCTGCTTCTCCATACACAGTGGGAGATTTTATTTTTGATACAGTTATAAATTCTAGATTGATTTAGTATTCCAAATTATACTTCATAACCTCCTCTACAAAGATTACAGATGAATGAAAGAAACTATTTCCAAATGACCACATTATGCAAATGAGGAACTGAAATTATATTTTTGTGTTCTGATATGCATTTCTATCAGATAAGAAAGAAAAATGAGTACATTTTCTGCATTCTGGATTGCTCAGGAGTCCTAAATGTGTAATTTGGGAGGTAGTGCATTGACTACCTGAAGGTCTGCTCAAAGAATTCTCCTGTCTATTCCTGTCTACACATGTATTTTTTGTAAGTTTAGGTACATACAGTGTCATTATAATAAGGTTTCCCTAAAGGAGTCTCCCAGCTCTGATGGCATCCATTTATTCCTAGGGTATTCTTTTTTAATGAGCACCTTAATGCGAGGCAAGTGTCCTTGGTTCCCAGTAGCTGCCTAAGGGAATTGCATGTTCTCTGTAATAGGCTCAGAGTTGGAAAGAGGAACCAGACTGATTTTGGTGCACCTGTACTGAAAAGATAAAAAAATGTGGGAATAGCTTGGATGTGTGTGCTAATTCCTGTATGTATGAATGTCAATTAAAGATTTGCTGGAAATGAAAATTTTGACTTTACAACATTTTCTACTCTCCACTAATGCAGCATTCATTTCCTGAATTATTTTCCTGGCTTGCAGGCAGGATACAGATTTCTCCTCTGTTACTGACAGCAGGCATCTGAAAATATCATGACAGCCCACTGATTTATAATATTAGAGTGAGTCACAGAGGCTACTGGGCATCTCTCAGACCCTGACAGTGAAAGGGAGAGGTTCATGACTTCCACTCTGAAAACTTTCTCCACCCCTTATTGTGTGAGAAAATGAAGCCCTGGCTCAGGAACTGCCTCAGATAGCTGTAATTAAAGTATTGAGCTCTTTTACAGAAAATTCCGGGTTTCCAAAACAGTACTGGCTTCCTACAGGCCTGTTTGAGGGAACGCCTTACTAGGATAGCAGGGTGGATGGTTCATAAAGAGCATCAGGACCCAGCACAGGCTCTGCGAAGGCCAAGAGTGACAGCAAGAAGCTCAGGGACCCCCCACTTTCAGATGACATGAAAAGGGGCAAATAGATATCAGTCAATCTGATATGGTGATAACATAAATAAAGACCTTCTCTCCATCGTGTACGAACATAATATAGCTTTCTGAGAGGAGCAAGGACTAAAAAAAAGCAGTAGAGTCATGGCCAAATAGCTCTCCTTAGCTGTATGCTTTCTCATTCCCCTTCTCTTGATGCAGGTTGTGTTGTAGAGAGAAGGGCTTTGTAGGACTAAGAGAAGAAGTACTCTTGCTGCCCCATGGTCCAGTAATAGCAACCTTTGCTGCTCGCAGCCCCCACCTTAGCAGGGTGCGGGACCGTGACTGGTTAGACGTGCCATCAGGCTGAGTTTGTAAGAGCTGTGAACTGGAGCCTGGAACAGGGTATTCTCTGCTCTCCTGTGGAGCACAACCTCCAAAAAAAAGCACAGGAAAATGGAAATATGGGCACAGCCTGAAAACAGGTTAGCAGTCCTTGAAGAAATGCAACTTTGAGAGCTGGGTAAAGCTGGTATAGGCATAACAATGAGAACACAGAAGAAGCAGGTAACTGAGAAAGCAATTGGACTATGGATAAGGCACCTGATGGGGGCAGAGGGCAAAGGCTAAGAACCGGCCCTGAGGCACAACTGTTGAACAAAAGATAAGAACGTGGTATCTCTGGATGGTTTTGCTACACATGCTGAGTTAAAGGTGGAAGCGTATAATCTGCTCCATGAAACTCGACTACTTGAGGACATGTTGTGCATCTTGGCCAGCTGTTCATCCAGAAGAGTATACTGTGTTTTGACTGTGTTTGTGTAGCTTAATGCATACTTTGCAAGGAGTACGTATAGCTGTATGTTATGCATATGGGTGTATCTGGGTGCCTGCTTTCCTTACAAAGTTCTTCCCTCTAAATTTATTAGCACTTCTGAAAAAAATCTTATTGCAGATAAATTGAATTTGGCTAGTTATTACTTTGGTAAAGCTAAGATGCTTTGCCACACCTATAGTCTTTCCTGCACTCATCTCTCCGGAAATGTGGCTTGTGGTCTATATTCAGCACTTTTCATAGCAAAAAAAGACTTGTGGTGGGTCCATTATGGAATTAAAAACTACCTTTAAACATCCACTGTATAATTAACTGAAATCTGGGCAAAGACGTTGCCAGATATAATTTGAAAGCTGAAAATCACTCCTGGCAGCAGTTGTCACTTTGAGAACTAGAGGAATTTTGCCACATAATGAAAAACATATCTCAAGTTTAGACCAGTCTCCTTTCCCACAAGTTCACTGATTTGGTCATACCACACTGCGATGGTCAGGTCCCCCTGGAAGTTACTGACAAAACTCCCATCAGTATTACATGCACAGGCCTTTAGATAGAATTAATCTCCCTTTATTCTATCCACTTTAAGCATGGGTATAAACTACTTTAAACTAGTTTGCCAGGTTCCCTCTTCATGAGTCTCAGAGGCAGCTCAGCCCACCCTAAGGTACTTGTCTAAAATGAAGGAGGTAAATGGCAATCTGGTGGTACCAGAGTTGATAGTGACTCAGACTAACTTTGAGTAAGCTGAAGCCAGATGAGGTGTATCCCACCTACACACAGAAGTATCAGTTATTTAAAGTGTTTAATTTGAACTTTTTCTTTAATATTCATTCATTACCATTTTGGCATGGCCTCTGGTTTTCTAGAAGATTGATTTAAATATAGTTCTTTACCAAGAAAGAAGTTTTTTGTATTATTCAATCATTTAGCAAGCATGATTTCTGAATGCCATCCAACTCAGACACAGCAATATGGGCCAATGAAGTAATTTTTTATCTGGTTTTGCAGTTAATCTGATTTTTTTTTTAGTGCAGTTCTGTTAGTGATATGATATTATGTGTTCTGGCATAATCCTCTAATCGAAATACAGTTTGGAGGCTCTTATGCTTTCTTTTTCCAAATTGTTGTATATTTTTATAGCAGCATTTTTGAAAGATGGGTTTTAAATGTATCATAGATAAATATTCCTATTTTACACATGGGAAAGGTAAATTAAGGGCCCAAGCATTAATTCAAATCCTACAGTATTAGAGTGAATTTTAATCTGTTTCTGAGATACAGAAACACAAACATAAACCAGCAAATTACTAGCTTTCTCTCGTATGCTAGGAGAGAAATAGGTTCATCATGAAAACCTTGACAGACAAATTTATGGGTATCAGAAATGTTAGTATTATAATAAATATACCTTAGGATATATTATGCCTCTACAGCAATTCCGGTAATGTCATTACAAGAGTTTATGCTACGAGTACTACAATGCAATCATATTATTAGCGAGAGGCAGTGAAGAGATTGCTGACGAACTGTCTCCATTTTAAGCCTCTGCTTTCAGGTTGTGGATTTCTGAGCTTATCTTTAGCTCATTGGTCTCTACAGATTTTACACAAACTGTTCAGGCAGTCTGGAATACATGTCTAATGAAAAAAAAAGTCATTTTCCAAGGACAAAGGATTTTAGTCCTGCACTGAAACATCTAGGGGCAGAAATCTGTCAAATGGATATGACTGCTGGACTGGAGGCTGTGTTTTCCTATTCAGCGTGCAAGGGTTTCTTTCTCGTACACGAGGGTCTGTGTATAGCAGAGGGATGACTACCCTGAGGAAACAGCAGAAGGGAATTTTTCTCTCAGGTCCTTAGAGTCCCTCCTAGATCTTCTGAATGATCAGCAAAATACTTTTCCCCCTCTTTCTTGGTTCCAAATAGCCAGGCTGTCCTGCTTTGTGCCAGGTGGGACCGGCGAAGGAGCTGCTGCATATGAGCCAGTGGAGCACCGTGGTTTGTCCTGTTGAAGGTTACAGCCTCAGCAGTGACCAGGGGAGTAGGGCTGCCAGCCTCAGCTAGGAGACCTCTGATCATGTGGGGAGTCTGGGAGGACAGGAACAGAGAGGAGATGACCTGCAGTGGTGCGCTCTCGTATATTAATGCTTATTGGGGGGGGGGAGGGTCCAGTTGCAGGATCAAGGTCCAAGCTGAGAAACTAAAGTGAGCATGGGACGTACTTGAAATTGAAAACATAACACGACTAGACAAAGAAATCATTGATGTTTTGTGACACCCGGGTCATGTGAAAAGATAGGCAAACGCATCATTATTTGGATCAGGATTCGACAGCTCTGGTGCAAGAAGAGAGAAAGGAGTTAGCATCATAACCTTAAGGTACATGCTAAATGCTCATTATTTAAATGCTCTAAGAAACCACATGGCCATCAGTACACAATTACATCTGTAAACTTGGAACCAAGTTAAGACAACGTCTGGTTTCTTTTAGAAGCACTGCCAGCTGGGAGTCATTCTGAGCCCTGCCTGTTGCTGGATGCCCTTGGAATTATATACTAAAATATTAGGCTGTAATAGCTTTGCTGGATATCTGGAATCCTGCAGATTGTATCTCTAGTTTTCTGAAACAGCCATTTTCACTCACCTAGGTTCAAACTGAGGACAGCAAAGCTTTACAGCAGCAGCAGCAAATGTAATGTACCTTGATCTCAAGTTCCAACAGCTGCCACACTGCTAATAGTTACAACATCAGTGGAAAATAATTGTCAGAAAAGAAGTCAGTGAGGGGGAAAGTCAATGGTATCCATTTAAAGTGAAACATTTCTTTGTAGTCTTTAAAAGGACTCCACTTAGATTATAGTTGATTTCTCAATGAAGAGTTTAAGAGCTGCAATTTATAAACTCATAAAATAAATTCTTATTTTATAGAAAAAAAAGAAGAATTTTCTATCCAGATGGGGAACCTTTTATAAACTGCCTTTTGGTTCATATACTGTTTGTTGCCTGGTTCAACTGCTAAATCCATCATAGTGAATCCAACAAAAAAAGTGTGGCTATTAAAAGAAAAAGTTCATATTTCTGCAGTGTATTGATTTAATTCTTTACCTTACTTTGGGCACATCCCAGCTGTTGCTCTCTTTGTTACTACACATTTTGATCAGTGATTTATCAGTGCAAAGTGAGGTGCAAATTCCTATCAGGTTGTACAAGAGAGTGGAAAAGAGGCTGTCTTATTTGTCTGTTTTAATATAAAGATCCCTGAAGATCCTCCCTCAGCAAGTCCAGCTATAGCTTCCAGTGATAATACTGGTTACCTTTTTGCATGAACTACAAGAAAATTCCACCCAGCAAGCCAGTTAACATTGGAAATACACTAAGAAGTGTGTAAAAAAAAAGACTTGCAGTCAATCACTTTCCATCAGCAAAGCCTCAAAGATCAAGTTCCCATTTTCTTAACCTTTGAGTAGAGCAGCTACAGAGACAGACAGAGGGGTTTCTGCTCAGCAGCTCTCWTTTTTTTCTGCTTGATTATATCAATTTTACTAAGAGCGGGTTAAAACAGCCAGCCAAAAACTCAGGGCACAAAGACAGTTAAAAAAGTGATATGCCAAGACAGTTTGTGTGAAATCAAAGGACATGTCTCTATGGAGCTGCCCATTCCCTGTCTTTATTTCTCCATCTGGTGGGACTCAGGTTCCCTCACTCATATCAAGACTTCACAAGGACGTGCCCACACAGTTAGATACTTAATCACCTTTGAATGTCTGACCATATATACTTATTTTACTTATAATATACTCTATTTAGAGGAGACCCTTGGGGATTTAAGGAGAGAACAGGGGGAAACTAGCTTCTAAACCAGAACACTTAGTTCATATTCTTCCTTTTTCTTCATTACCTGTTATCTGTAGATGGGGGCTACCTGCCTCTTCTTCTTGTTAACCAACGCTGGCTCAGTGCAGGCCAGGAAAACTCCTACTTTAAAGCATAAGTTAAAAAAAAAAAAATTGTTAAAAGAAATCCTCAAAGTTTATAGCAAAATCTAAGACATGAATTTACGAATCTACAAAAGTCATTGAGATAACCTCTTACACATAAATTGAAATTCTGTGGCCTTTTTCTTGTCACTGTAAGATTTAACTCTGAGGAATACAAATGCACAGGATTAAAAACACAACTCTACAATAAATAGTAAATGATATTATCAATAAAAATAGATAACACGAACAATACTTTGTCCTCCATAGAGTGATAACTTGGAAATACACAGTTTCTTCACTGCTGTTTACACACAGAACTTGTAGGAGGAGGCAGATAAGTTCCTTCCTAATGGACTATTACAGGCACCCTTTGCAGGCCATTAGTGTGGAATTAATGAAAGCAAGTCTGTGCAGCAATTAATTTCCTGTACTTCTGTAATAACAAAGAAAGGAAAGGAAGAGCCATCCTCCTCCCACAGCTGATAGCTATGTTCCTGTGCCTAAAGCACAGTCTTGGAGGATTGGACTGTTTGTGTTCTATTCCCACATCTTCTGTAACATCCTTCATGACCTTGGAAAAAAACATTTGATCTCTCTGTGCCTTAAATTCCCTTTTCACAAAAGGGAATTAATTACACTTCACTACTTGCAGAGAAGTGTCATTAGGCCTAATTAGTTAATGTCTGTAAAGTGCTTTGAGAGCAATCTTTTGACAGATGATATTCTAAGTGCAAAACATCACATTAAAAATTCGTTGCAGTCTAGCTTAGTGTTATTTGTTTAGCACAAACAATGTTCTTGGCTGTCTAGAAACACTAATCTGTTGTATTAGACAAAGATAAGTTAAAATTACATTTATTTGGGCTCTGATTCAGGTAAATACCCAATCACATGCCTTAATGTAAACACTAGGTACTGAAAGTGCTCTATGCGTTGTTATGCATTTAATACTCTGAACTGAGGTCTTACTCATCATTAGTTTCCCTCACCCCAAATAATTTCTTGATGACTTCCTAAAAGTAATGTTTTTAATTGTTTGGATCATCAGAAAAAGTGGTATAGAGCAGGGAAGAGTGATTAGAGAGAGACCAATGTTTGAAACTTCAGGATGTGTGTTTAAAAGATAAGATCAGATTTATGCATAGGAAAGATCACTTTGGCAGCAGTTTGGAAAAAAAAAAAAAAATCAGGGAAGAGTTATTTGAAGGCTAGAGTAATCAAGGCAGAGACAGCTGTAAGCTTGTACTGATTATTTAGACCATTACCTACACAAGAGACTGCAGATTTTAATGTTTCACAGGAAGAAGTGATAAGATTTGGATGCATCTTGGAAGTAGTAAAGAAGAAGGAAAAAAGTCAAAGATGAGCACTCCAAGGAGGATTATGCTTAGAAAAAGAAATGGAAAAATTAAAGGACAACAGACAATAAGCAAACTTGCAGATAAATGATACAGCAACACAGACATTCATCAAAAGTTTTGTTCAGGAAAACACCAACCCCTTTGCAAGTTTGTCAAAACCACCTATGAAAACAAGGAAGCTGTGCCTACTGTTGCAACCTGGGAACACAGAAAAGGTTTGAGATGGAAAACACAAATACCAAACCTGATTTTCAAAGAGTTTAATAAACTACACTGAATAGGTATGAGGTGAAACTACATAAGAAAGTGGCCACACATGTTGTTGGAAGTCCACACTGTACTTACCCACTCATGTCATACATATTTTGCGGGCAGGAAGGTTAGTGCATCTCTGCAGATTGTTTCATGGGATTATGGCCTGGAAGAACTTTTAGTCTTCTACATATACTACTTTAAAAATATTTTTCAATAACAGCTCAATTAATTTGGCATCAGTAAAAGTTAGCAAAAAGAAAGTTGCATTTCCCTATTGCAACCTGTTTACTTAACCTATTTATTACTTATTACTTTTTTATTTATAAATCTGTTCATTTAATTAAATAAATCAATTTCAGATCATATCAGCAGTTATTTTTAATATCTAGCTTCAGTTTTTGAGCAATGGCATGTTGATGCTTCCAGAAGACATTTTTCTGAGTTGCTTAAAAGGCAAGGAAGTACAAGACTGAGATCTTAAAGAACAGGTTAGTGCTATAGGGTAGCTTTGGAAGTTATTGCTCTGCATATCTCATGTGCTGCTTGAAGGAAAGAACTCGAGAGGCAAAGTGGATCATCCAATCTCCTGCTCTGAACTTATGTTTTCTGTCCCTATAGATTGACTGAGCCAATGGGTTAACAGTGGAGTTAATGACCTAACTTGAGCCAAAATCTGTGGCTATTTTGCTTCTCTTTTATGCAAGTAATCATCCTGTGCAAGTTGATAGTTCAAGGAATGTACTTGTAGTATATCTCTTATAATGTCTGTTGAACTTGATTTGGAAATAGAAGAAGGTTTGTTTCCGCTTTGGGTGTAAATCTAAGTTCAGATATCAAACCCTCAATGCTTTTGCTAAAAAGAGTTAGAGACTAATGTAGAACCCAGATTTCACTTCAAATCTGTCATGAATGATGCATATTAAAAAAAAAAAACAAAAACCAAAAAAACCAACACACCAATAAAACAAAACCCCAGTAACATTCAGTTCCATTAAGAAGCAGAACCTCCACCCTTCAAAGCTGATGGGATTTTTGTCATTGACTTCAGTGGAAGCCTGGAGAGGTATTACAGTTATCACTGACTCCTACAGGAATAAAAGGACTACGTTGGAAAAAATCCAGATTTTACTGATTACATTAGCTGTGTTCATGAAATCAAGACCTATTTGAAAGTACTGGTCCTAGCATGGTTTAAAATGTTACAAATAGAGAATAGTCATGGGAAACAAACAAACAAGAAAAAAAACCCAGTTTGTTTAAAACAACCCAAAGTTCTTTCAGATATATGCAACTTCACATTTTTCAACTGGTACATTCATTGAACTTCCCACATACAGGCTATTTGGCCCCACTTAGGGTCCAAAGTTGTCCAAAATATTAATGGCACTTCATTTTCAGAAAATTAAGAATGTAATGGCCCTTACTCACCTCTGTCTGTTTTGTAAAGAGAAATAAAGTGACGCTAATAAGGTGAAGCAGAGACATTCATGGGCTGCTCATTCCATGCAGCTGCCCAAAACTCAATTTTGTCAATGATTCATGCTGAGCAGTATTACCCACATATATTTGTCTGAGAGCCGTTGGCAGATGCACCTTCTCCTCTGCTGAACCTCCAGTTTTGGGTGCATACCTCCTTTAAGGTTATAAATTGCTTTTTTCATTTCTGTGTTTGCCTTTGAATAGTTATTTAATGCAAGTATCACTCATGATTGCCACTAAGGAAACACCGGCTCTGAAATGTAGCTTGAAATGCTGATGTTTGCCATGTCATTGTACATAACTTGGATATTAATACCCAGCTCTTCAACTGTAGACAGTGTGGCCAGTCTGATTTACAGAGCTGTGGGATCCAGACCCTCTCTTCGAAGTGATGTATTTGATAATTGTTGCCTCCTTGTGGTCTGATGGCTGGGGAAGTACTTACAGCCTTCAGGGTCTTTAGCACATTTTAAGGTTGTCCAAAGAGAACGGAAAGTCCTAGAAGCCATGGAATATAATATAAAATAGCCACAAAATCTCCAGTCCATGGTAGTATCCTAGGTCCCAATAAATTTTAAGGCAGCTGCTGGTGCGTTTTTATTGACTTCTCTAATCAGAGTCAGAGAGCAATGGTTACATCTCTTGAATAGGGACAATATATTAAACTATTCCACACTAACTCTGACATCCCGTTTCAATCTTTCTAGATTCTCAAGTAAGAAATACTGCTTACTTAACTTCCCATTACATTTTTGGATAGTTTCCTCTAAAGAGAGAGAATAATTTACCATTTTTACTGCAACTTGCACTGGTAAAGCTTTGCACTGGTAATTTAATTCTATATTCATTTAGTTTGAATTACACGGGGAACATCTGCAACGATTCCTAACAATAACTACATTTCAAGACAATTACACAGTAATAACTAGAGCTGCAGGATGATGTCAAAGCCAGAAGAGGAAAAAGAGGCGCACACAGACTTTGCGCATGAAATTAAATTTTGTTCTTAATTGGGAAAATGCAAGTTTATCAGAGAAGAGTCTTTGTAACACCACATGCATGTATTTAATATATGTTTCTGTATGTACTGCAATATTTTTTATTGGCATCAGAGATTTACTCTCATTAGTGATTCTCTGAATCACTAATGAAATGAATCTCCTTTATTTTAGAGTACACAAATTTCCTTTCCTTCTTAGCCAACTCTTATTAGGAAGATTAAGACAATGAAATAAAAAGATCTTGTGGGATTTACCTTGTCAATCTTATGGAATTAAGGACTGTGGGAGGCTAGAACTCCATTCCCCAAATTTTCCACTGCAGCTTTCATATGTAGATCCACAGCATCTTTAGTGAATGCCCTCTCTGAACGTTTTGATTTCTAGAACTTGATAGGGGAAAAGCCTCTCACGCTTAGCTGCGTATCGTTCCTTTGGAACCTCAATATTCTGGGCCTCCCTAATCCAGTTACTTCTCTGTGGTGTACTAATTAACCAATTCACTTATGTGCAAGATCACATATTTTTGTCTGGAAAATCTAAATGGCTGAGTGGACATGTGTAGTGAGTCCAGCAGCTCTGGGAGTAGCAGATGTGTTGTATGTGCATTGCATAAATAGTCGGCATATGTGGATCAATTCTGGTGAATTTTGGATGTATCAAGTTTGTCATGCCTGTCCAGGAAGTTGAACACAAATTGGCTCCATAGTGCACTCAGCTGGATCCTATTCTTTTCAGGCCCTTTGACATCCCGGTTTACCTAATCCATGGCAAATTTTTTGTTTGTTTGTTCAAATAATTTTTATGTTGCTATATAGTCATCCAGAGCATTGTAGACATCAACATTCAAATTTTACTTTTCCCTTTAAGAAGAGAAAATCCAATGTTATATATTGTAATTGTGGTGCTATAATTTCTCCCTCAATCTAATCAGTGAAGACAGAAGGGGGAGGCCTATTTTTTTCCAAATCTTCAAAAAAATCTACTCAGGGTACTATCAATATAAACCACAAAAGATTTCATCTTTCTGTATTATAGATCTTTCTACCTTTTCTAGTGACTGAGCTGATATATTAGCTATCGTTTCAAAACTGTCATGTCCTCTAAGGAACAGTAATACTGTGGTAAATGGTTGATCTACTAGAGTCAAACTAACTCTTTAAACTCAGTCTTTGCCCCATCTGAATCTATTACACAAAATCAGCGCCCCCCAGCTCTCTTCCCCTTCCTTTAGCAAATCCCTATCTCCATCACTCGAAATGTACCTTCTCATGTGGAATTGCTTCTGATGTCTGGCAGGAAGCAGAAATATGTTTCCCTGCAATTTTTTTCCATGTCATCCCCTGTAAATGAAGCAAAGACAAAGCACTGGAAAAACACCGAGTAAGCAATGCTTTCAGTGTCATGATCAAGACTTCTTGTGGGTACAGTACAGTGAGTGAAAAGTCATTCAGAACTGAAATCCAGGGTTTAACACTGGCTTACAGACAAGATGTGATAATAGTCAACACCATCAGTCATCTTGTAGTCCTAAGGGCAGAATGTCATTCAGAGGGGAAGTTTGTCACCTACAGAGGACCCTCTCTCAGCTCAGAGGGTTCCACCAAACTCTCTGAACGTTTTGATTTCTAGAACTTGAGAGGGGAAAAGCCTCTCACGCTTAGCTGCGTATCGTTCCTTTGGAACCTCAATATTCTGGGCCTCCCTAATCCAAACCAATTGCTCAGCCCCTTAATCTTTTCCTTCTGCTCTTCTTATAGTGGCATGGCTGTGACCACATTTGTTGTGCTTAAGTCTTACCTGAAAATCATTGTTTCTCTTGCTACCTCTTTTGTCAAATTACTTTTTTTTCTGTGAAAAGCCCTCAAGTTTTTATGTGAAAAGTATGTACCTGCAAAAGATGATACTGGTGTAATGCATATACTAATTTTTACTCACCTGAATGAAGACTAATAAACCAAAGTGTCAAG
Source organism: Phoebastria nigripes (assembly GCA_035582835.1). Lineage (NCBI taxonomy): Eukaryota > Metazoa > Chordata > Aves > Procellariiformes > Diomedeidae > Phoebastria > Phoebastria nigripes. The sequence continues at coordinate 78,104 of JAYKAV010000209.1, read as the reverse complement.
AGTTAGTAAGATTTCACTGCACTAATTTCCAAAATGTGTCAATAACAGTTTCCAGGGAGGTAAAAGAACGCCAGAAACACATTTTTTGTGACCTTATAAAAATGAGAAATATATATTTTTCACTTGGATAATTGTTTAGCTGAGTAGAAATATATGGGAAGAAGCACAACATAGCCTTTGAATTAGCAGCAGTAATAACTACTGCAGTATTAGTGTGAAGTTCAACTATAAAAAGGGAGATCTGATAGCAGGGCTTTCTACGATCAGTTTGATTCATTGCAGTAACAGTGTGTACTCTGTTGTAATTCATATTTTCAGATTGTTCATTAGCATCACACTGCATCAGATGTTAGTGCTTAGCAGGAATATCATATAGCAAACATCTGACCGTGACTTTGATAAATTCCCTAGGAAAATTAAATGAAAGAAAGATGTGTATCAGATTCTTTTTTTATATTTGTATGATGATCTGGAGTTACTCTAAGGAAAGGGATAGAGTTACTGGCATTTGTGAGATGCAGGGAAGTATGTAAAATCAGAACCTGTGCCTTCAACTCCTTTTTAAAAATTGTAAATGGGAAGAAGCATATGATTTTTTATTAAAAATATAATGAGTCATGTTTACTATTACATCTTCTAAGCCTTTTGTGACTAATCCAATCCTTTGTATCCTTTCTGGGAACACTAACATCTTTCTCAGCTGCATGAGCACATGGCTGTTAGACRTGATAGTGGTCAACAGCACTCTAAACAAAATGCAGATCAATGACATTATTTCCTGTGGTAGAATTAATAAGGTAGTACATCAATCCTGTTATAGACATTTGTTTTACATCTTTTCTAATTCAATCATGCCAGACCTGTGGGAAAGTGAGCAATGAGCTTGTCACTTTATGATGAGAGATTATTTTTCAAAACTGTGCCTATTATGTGGTCTGACAACAGCCGGATTGGGGAACCTTGGGTTCAACTATCAGATGGTCATACCACACTTTTCAGGAACTGTCCTTGTGGCTGGAAGTCTTCAGTATTTCTGGCTCTCCAGTCCTCTGTCTTAGTAGTTACGCACCCAAAATCTGAGGTGTGCGTGCATCTGAAAATGTGAGGTTCAGTAAAGGAAAACTGTAAGTCCAAAAGAGCCTTCAGCTTCCTTGAAGTAACAGGATGTTGGTCAGGGCAGCTCATATGGTTCAGAAATGAAAGAACAAGAGCTGAAAGGAGCTTTTATCACCTGTCCTGAGCTCCCGAACCACCTGCTAGCATTTCTACTTGCTGATGCTACCATAAAATTAAGAGCCTGCCAGCATTTTATTATCAAGGGATATAACTGAATCTTGCACATTGCATTCGGGCAGGAACTTCACATACATTTGAGGTCCAAATATCTTTTTTGAGTCCCAAGTTTAGCTTACAAGTGTTTTACTGTAAATGGAAGAAAAATCTTCCTTTCATACCAGCTTTATGCAAATGCTGTGGCAGATTTTATTTTATTTTGTGATGCTTTTGGCTTGTTTGTACTATCTGGCTGTGTACCTATTTAGAGCAACACAGTGTATAATTAATTTAAGAGTACTGTGGCTGGGGTTTTCCTTCTCTTTCTGGGTGATTTTGCATAGATGGGGAATCTCTACTAGTGATCTGTGGAACCAGGACTACTCTTTATCTACACTTTGGATATTCCTCAGATAGGAGGAACTCTGGAGTCACTACGGGATTTTGCCTCTTCCTGCCATTGAAATTCTCTCTGAGGGATGCACTGTTCTAAGCAGGAAGGTAAGTCTTTGCCAGCACACCTTTATGCCAGAAAAATGGAAGGGTCTGTGGCAGTAAGAATGCAAGGAGTTTCCTTAAGGAATGCCTGAACATCTGACAGTTCCTCCAAAATCTGTGAATTTTGCAGACCTGAAGTCTGTGGTCATTTCTATGGGAAAAATTCTGGACAACTTTGCAGAAAACTGGAGAATTTCTGTGTACAACAGAAGTAGACACACAGAAGAAAGAAATTTTTTAAAAACTTAAATTGAAGTTCTTATTGTATATGATTTGCTAGCAGTACTGAGTTCTTAAAGTTACATGGCTTTGCTAGACAACAGTCAAAGGCTGAAGTTATCTCAAACTCCAGGAAAATATAGATGAAAGTAACTAGATTACTTCAATCTTTGAAAGCGCCCAAGGCCTTAAATGTTTGTTTTACAAATGTTGTCTTTTATTGTAAGCATTAGTTTGGGAGTTACCTGCCAGACATGATGTTCATTTTCTAAACATAGCTAATAAAATATTTAAACATTTTTTAAAATAACAAACAAACATCCTTGAAATAAGGAGGCATTAGCATAAGTGAACATCATGTAATTCTATCATGAAATATCCAAGGGACTTTTTCCTTTTGGAAAGATAATAACAAGTGCTTATGCTTGTTCAGATAGTTTCAGGTTTGAAAAGGGTCTGTGTCATTTTGAGAGTCAGTAGCCTTCTTTTTAGCAATGTTTAGGACCCACATGTAGGTCCATCTAAAGCTATGAAAACAAAGATCTCAAAACTATGTAGAAAGTAAGATCCAAGCTGGAACTGGATTTTATAAGTGGCCTTCTTATATGCAATGAGAAACTAAATAACACTCAGCACTGTGGAGAATCTTGGATCCAAATTTTGAGCTGCCTCATAGACCTCTGAAGCCTGGAAATACACTCTTTGGTGTGAGCGGGCTTTGCAGCAAGTGCTTTTATTAGAAATCTGTGGCTTGGAACCACAAAATAACACTATTTGTACATTATCTTTGCCTCCATAAAAATGTAGGCACTTCTGTGTTGGCGAACTCCAGATGCAGGATAACAGATGTTCTGGGCAATCTGGTAGAAACCAGACAAATCTGATTGCAAAGACAAATCAGTCCGGCACTATTGCTGAAACTTGCCTAACACAGGAACACCTACTGAGTGCAAATCACTGGATCAGAGAAATAGACATGAAAGGAACTTTTATTCCAGACTAAGCATCTCTTCCTCAAAAATGAAACCAAAGTTATTTAAAAGAAGAGACACTGATATAGATCTTAAACTACACTGCTGAGCAATTCTCTTTTCCCCCTAACTTGTTATTGTTGCCTTCACCCATAATAAAATAAATATGAATGACTGAATGCAGAAAAGGCCACCAGAACTTTAAACATTTCTGTTATGTTGCCTGTGGGGAGAAATTCAAAAGCATGTAGGAAGGTGAGGACCCTGCCCCACTGACTTTCAATGGCAGCTGGACCAACAAGTCCCCTTTGTGCCTCTGAGATGTTTCTTCTGTCATCCAGCCTTTCACAGGGATGTAGGAACTCTCAGGTCTGAGTTTCATCATACAGATGAAACTGCTCTGAACTCTGTATGGATATTCACATTTTCTTGACATTATTTTTTCTATTTATTTTTTCAGAACTTTCTTTCCCCAGAATATTCTCAGCTGGAAAAGCAACGTGAAAGCAAGAGCACCTATCAAATTTGGATGGATGGATGGATTAGGTTTGCCATAAATCCAATATTGTCTTTTTTTCTAAAATGGAAGGGGTGGAGTTTTCCAAGACACATAGAATTTTTAGGAGCAAGTATTTTCATTTATGCTTCCAATCTCTTCAGTACTTCTGCATTTCCCTCCCATAAACAATTCCAGTGTAATGACTTTACAGCAGCAGAATATGTCACCCTTTGGAGAAGCAAATTCTCCTCTTTGAAGGAAAGAGTTCAGAAGGCGTTGGTAGGCTGAAAACTTGGGGGAGCCTATTCCTTTCTATGGCTTATTGTTGTGGTTTAACCCGGCAGGCAGCCAAACACCACACAGCCACTCGCTCACTCCCCCCGACAGTGGGATGGAGGAGAGAATTGGGGAAAAAAAAAAAGTAAAATTYGTGGATTGAGATAAAGAGAGTTTAATAGAACAGAAAAGGAAGGGAAAAAAATAGTAATAATGGTAGAATATACAAAATGAGTGATGCACAATGCAATTGCTCACCACCCACCGACCGATGCCCAAGCAGCGATCGCTACTTCCTGGACCACATCTCCTATTTATATACTGAGCATGATGTCACATGGTAGGAATACCTCATTGGCCAGTTGGGCTAGCTGTCCTGGCTATGCTCCCTGCCAGCTTCTTGTGCACCTGGCAGAGCATGGGAAGCTGAAAAGTCCTTGACTAGTAGACTACTTAGCAACAACTAAAAACATCAGCGTGTTATCAACATTCTTTTCATACTAAATCCAAAACACAGCACTGGGAAGAAAATTAGCCCTATCCCAGCCGAAACCAGGACACTTATTCTTGTGGAGTCGTGAATGACTTGTCTCTTGAAATGGCTATTTTCAAGCACAGGCTTACACCTCTATTCCTAAAACAGATGAAATTTGTTTTGCTCTACATACTGCACTACTTCCAAACAGGATAATACCTAATTTGAAAGTGTTGTTGTGGATTCCTTTACATCTTTATGTCCTTGAGGCATTTTCTGCCTTGGTACCTTATTTGGTGACCATTTTGCATGTACAAACCTCTTGCCTACATCTTACCCATATTTCCTAAAATCTTTTCCTTTTTCCAGAGGTGTTCAGTTTTTCACCTTATTTTACCGCCTCCTATTGTTGACATTTAGGTCTACAAACTTCTTAACTGGCTACTGCATCTTGGCCATGCTAACCTTTGCTGCCCTTTAGAAGTCTGATGAATTTCCTAACTCCACTTAAAAAACCGGTTCACCTTCCTAGCAGTGTGCTGCTTTTGTGACCTGAAATATGGCTAAAATGACCTATTCCAAGCCGCAATYACCCCACCCACCAGGACTTCAAATGGTTTGGTTGCAAAGAGAGGAAGGGAAGATGTAGAACCATCGCTCAAATTTCTCCTCTACCATCCTTTGAAGGGGAATGGTAATGACTGAGTGAAAAAGCCAAGCCACTTAAAAAAATAGATTTGTTGCTGATAGTGGTGTTCCTATCCCAGGGTCTGTACAGCCAGGTTTAATTCTTCCAGGTCACCTCTTCAATCTCTAATCCACATATTCTTTTCCTACACACCCTCTGGGCATGTAGAAGTGACTTTCCTAAAAACACATTTTCCAAAATCTCAGATCTGTGAATGACACAGTCCTCTCTCTGCAACTTCATAGGTATCTGCCTGCACTTCACATAATTTCAGGGAATATTAGTCCCTTGATTATGTTGGTATCTCAGAGAAACAATTCACAGTATTTCTATGCCCTTGCAGTTCCATCCTGTCACTTCTAAAAAGTATTGCCTCGCACCTGAAATGTTCTGTTCCTGCTCAATGACTGCATGATACTTCCTGTTTAACAACAGACAGTAATGGAATACATAATTAAAATAACATTGCTTAGTCACTAAACTCTCCAGCCATCTTTATAACATTGCTTTAATTGCATGAGCACACTGCATGTCTATTATTTGGGAATATTACAGCTGTTAATCCAGTGAGATGAGGATGAATGAGTGAATATCTCTCCTTTGCTAAATTGAAGTAAGCATTCTCCTTCACATGAGTTAAATCCGAGTTTATGTAGGTCTCTTGTGTTTCATTACAGGCAGCTTTCAACAGGGCTCACAGCAGAAAAAAGCAGAATGGAATTGAGTAAACCATTGGATTTTACCATGCCCTGCTGTTACTGTTATTTTAGATATTGCTCATGCAACTGCTCCAGGGGTGCCGGGCTGAATCCATTTCTAGGAAATAGTAATTAGTTGCTGCAGTATTTTGATCAGAACCTGCATGGCTGTTATTTACTCTCTAGTGACGCAGAAGAGCTAAGTCAACCCACATCACTCTACAAAGTATTGAACTTTTCAATCTGCTTCAGTACATTCCTTTGCTATCTTTTTCCCTCCCCACTCCCAGTTTTTAAAATGCGATTTTAGGAGATGCTCCTATGCCTGAGCCCAGTTCTTCATCTTTGCCATAGGATAGTATCACTATTATGCCTTTTTTCTGCTAAATTGTTAGTACTGTGACTTTAATTCACCAAATACACTGAGTRATGCATGGCATAAAGCAATAAGGGCAACTTTCTGTTGCAAGTCAGACTGCAGGCAAAGAGCCCATGGTAAAGCTCTGAGCTGATACCCCTACCTCAGAGAAGGTGAAGAAAATCCAACAGCAGTAACTAATGTTGCAGTCTATAAAAGGGTTAAAGGAAAATTTTCTAAGGATTTGCAGCAAGTTTTCCTGATTGTAAAAATCAAGCATGTTGGGAAACTCAAGATCCACACATCTGAAAATGTCAGCTGTGCACCAGGGCAGTATTTCATTATGTTTCTACCAACAAGGCTCAGGAGAGGTTATAAACTTTCCAGTCACTGATAGTCAGGGCTTTAAAAGTGCTTAAGGCTTTTGTAATCATTTTTGTGGCCAATGTCCAAGGCTGCTAAGTGTGTATATATGGAGATAAAGACTTAATAACCTTTTTCAGAAGTAACTTGGTATTTTAAATGCCTCAAAATGCTGGTGTTCATTTTAACGCACACTAAAGGGCCTGACTTTCAAAAACCACTGAGCACCTATTCTCTGAAAGTTAGACTTTCACAGTGCAAACACTCAAAAATAAAGGACCCTAAGGTGTATTTGCAGTGCTGACAACACTGAGAGTGGCATAGCAGCTTCCCACAATTTCTGTGGCTGTCTATGCCTCTTCTTTCAAGGGGAAGTCTGAATTACAGCCCCTTCTTGATGTGCATTCCCTGTACCTTGGACCCTTCCTCCTCGCAGTGCTGGAAGCTCTGTGGGGAGGAAGGGGCGGTAGCCAGGTATGCCGTCTCTGGGCTTTCCTACCAGTTCCATTAAGACAAAGAGAAAGGTCAGTAAATCCTTCTATGAGGCGCAGATGATATGTTCCTCTGCTTAGTTCTCTAATCCATAGAGACTGTATCTGTGTGTTTTTCAGCTGGTACCATAACCTGGAGTGTTCCTACCTCCCCAGCTGGGAGTGGATATCCACTCCACACTGGGCATTTGTCAGATTCATTGCCTTACTTCGTCCTGCTGATGTTCTTGTTCAAATGGATTTATTTCCTGTATTGCAGATGGCCCTTATGCCCATAGGAGCTTCTCTGTATGTAGTCTTGTAGATTTCTTTTTATCTTTAAAACACTGATATCTGCTTGCTTGTWTCTACACAATCTTCTGTATTTGGTCCAATATGTCCTCATAACAGATCCACTATGCAAAGTTGCTTTTGTGTACCCTTTTAAACTTTAGCTGCTGCAGATGCTACCAAAGGTACCAGCAAGGGTAAAGAGAATCCTCCTGCCTCCTTTCAGAAGGTGTGAAATCCAACCACCATAATCTTGCACTATATTTAAAAAGTTAGAAGGATATTTGAGATTACATAATCTAATATAATGCCACTCACTCTCTTACTTATTTTAACAGAGATTACTCAGTGAAGTTTCACAGATTTTTTGCATTCAAACGGACTGCTTGGGAGTCCCTGCATTCTTCTGATCACTCCCTTGGTTTTCTTTATGACAGCAGTTCACTGTGTCACTAACTGTACTTCTGAACACCAGTTATCCTGCTGTCTTTGACCCTTGACTTGTTGCTGTGGTGATGCTCAGCATAGTTACTGTTGGGGGAGTGTTAGGAAATACTAGAGATCTCAAGGATGAGGGTCATAAACCAACACAATATAAAGGGTCAAACTGGTTATCTGCTGTTCTTCTACAATAATTGAGATTGTTTTAAAAGGTTTGTGCCATTATCAGTAATGGTTTTCTTCTATATTCAAGGTCTGTTCTCAGTTAAGAGACTACTTCTTGACTGTCACTACTCCATGCAGGGTGGAGTAGGTTAGAAAGCCTCCTCTAGGTTATTCATTTTCTTTGTGTTTGAAATACTGAGGGCTTTTTCTGCATTTATGTGAAAGACTTCAGGCTGACAAAGTCGGAAGACACGACTTACTACAGCAAAGCTTCCAGTCCTATTAAGGACAGCTACCAAATTTCAGATGTCATGAAGCATGGAAGAACTTGTGCAAAAATTTGGTAAGGGTAAAGGATGAGCATATTGGAAAATGGGAATCATGGTACCTAGCTGAGATGGAAAACAAACACGAGACATCATAAACTGGAAGTAGAGGAGTAGCTGGAAGTTAGACTTTCACTCAAAGAAATCAGGAGCAACTCGTCAAAAGATCAGCAGATTTTCTCCATCATGRACGAAATAAGCTCAGGCCATGAATAGGAAGCATGGGAGAAACTATTGTGCAGAACTGGAAAGAGGGAAGAAGAGAGAAGTTGGGGGCTACAAATATTCTGAATGCTCTTCCAGAATTATTTAATTATATTGTGGTTTTGTACCTACATTATTGATTTGGATTTGATAAAAAATGATAAATTTGTGACAGCAAACATCTTTTTTAACATGAAACATCTTAAAAATGCAAGCTTAGAGCTGTATATTCCCTACCAGTTTCAAACACAAGGAAATACATCTCCCATCAGTTCTGGTGGGATAGGAAGCATTAAAAACAGAAATCTGAGAATGTGAAGGCAAGAATGGCTACTTTTCTTTATACAGCAGCATAAATCAGTGCTTATCTCCTTGAAGAACAGTGCAGTTGCAGCAAGAAGAATGGTATCCCTTTGAATATACTGTTAAGAAACTAATTCACATAATATGAATCCCTGGACCTTAATAGTCGGAAAAACTGAGGCTTAACTTGTTCTGAGTCATTCAGGTATTGCAGACTTTCCTTGAAATTTGAAGAGGCCTATGCAAATTTTCTGTAGCATAGCTTTTATATAGGCTCTTGATAGCCAATATTTTTGTAATTCAGGCATGCTAGTTTAAAATTACAGAACTGTAGCATACCTTATTTACTGGAGGAATCTTACATTCCTACATTTTGTAGCGTTCAGCTGAGTTCATAATCTGTATGATTCATGCAGGAAATTATTCAAGTATAGAGGAAAAACAAAAGAATTACAGAGCAAAGTTGAGACTGTACAACAAAGGAAAAAAAAAAGCAAACCACAGGGATGAAATTAAAGATGTACTTGAGCTTTCTGCAAAAATGGGAATGGATTCAAAAACATTAAGGGAAGAAAGTAGCCTGAAGAGGACTGTGGGACTTAAAAGAGTGACAAAAATAAGTTACTTACCAAGGAAGCATATTAATTATGTAATTATTTGCCTTAGTATTTCCAAACAGGGAAAAAGAACAGATGCCAAAAGCCATTATTAACTCCCAGATAAAGAAGTCGTAAGGAAAATGTAAATATCTTGCCAAGATTTGGGACGACAGACAGAAATATCCAACAATGAACAAAACTCTTCCCAAAAAGCACCTGAATATTCAAGAAATAGAACACATTTTAAAATAGTTCTAATAAATTTTCCGGGCGTATCTCCTTGTTCACCTACCTTGAGAAGAGGTGTGAAGGTCAGTCCTCTGACCTTGGGAGAAGGAGATGCTGTTCTCTGCTTCTGCCTCCCTACCCCAGCTGATACATGGGGTGTCACTGTGAGCCTCCCTGCTGTGCTGCTGGTGTGAGAGTCCGAAGGTAACACCCACACTGTACTTTGTGGCATGAGTAAGAGAGAGCAGCAAGGCAGAGAGGATGCCTGGGAGCCGAGGTCTCCATTCAGGGGCTGGGCAGAAGTGATGGGAAGAAGGTCTGGAAGGGAGCAAGTGGTGGTCATGCAAAAGGTCTGACAAGCAGAGGCAGGTTGCTTGCAGCCAGATCTCGCTGGAGACTCCTTGGCTGTATCTGTACAACCTTTGGTGAGCAGGGCCTGCCTCAGGTGGGGCCCAGATCCTGGACCATAGAGGTGTGAGCTGGTGGTGCCRTTCTGCATGTCCTCTTCATTGCGACATTGTGTTTCTATCCTCTTGCTGAAGTTCCCCATCCCAAAAAGCCAGCAGGCTTGTGCCAGACTTGAGCCAGAGCATATGTAGCCAGGTGGATGATGAGGGAATTTAAGCCTGTGTATGAAGTCAGATTCACATGATACTACAGATACACCAGTTGTCCCACAGTGTTGTGCCCAGTGTGTTAGTAGCAGAGAAGCAGAGTAAATTCTGCTACTATTGTAAACAGAAGGTTTTGTTCTTCTTTAACAAAAAACTCTATCATCTTTCATTGCCTTGGCCTTCATTTTTGGGACTAATTTGTAGGAAAAAGAATAGAAAAAATACTAGAAAAATAATAGGGAAATAATATACTAAATTATCAATTTTTAACAAATATTTATCATAAAACCTGTGCACTTAATATATTTTCATTTGATATCTTTGGTGTAACTATTTTTTCCCTTTATGAGCTCCTCTGACTAGCTCTGTTTCTAAGACCTCCGGCCCCTCTGCCCAGCATTTGCGGTCTCCAGGAATTTGTGGGTACTGGGAGAATCTTAGCTTTATATTTGATCAGAAAAACTAAAGAAGGAGTTGTTTAATGTGTTCTCCTGCCTCTTGTTGACCTTTTCTCAAGAACTGAAACCTGAAAGAAGCGCAGCAATCTCTGAACACTGATGAAGGCAGCTGTTGAGCTGGGGAAAGAAAAAGAAAAAGACTAGACTGCAGAGTTAAAAGAAAAAAAGAAAACCCCGATGTGTTATGCTTTGCTCCTGCTGCGGAAGCCCTTGTATTTCAACTTTAATTGCATGCAGTGGCATAAAGCATCTTTTAATCTCTTCTTTTCCTATTTACCTTTCCCAGTTCTCTTTACTTTTACACACTACTSTTGTGCTTCATCAGGCCTGAGTGTCTTTAAAGGCAAGCACCACTAAAAGCACGAGGAGTTTTGTTAAGCTCACTAATGAGTTCAGAATTGAGCCTTGGATAGGTGAGACAAAGTCTCATATGTGTAAAAAGCAGCAACATTAGATTTGAAGAACACAAAAGTCTTCACCAGCCAAACATTGTTCTAAGAATTACATGAGCTGCTTTTCCCAAATTACTTCTGTCACCAAGTTTTTCTCTTTAACCTGTATTTTGCCCATGTACTAGCAGGACAAAAATTACCATTCTATAAGGTGTTTGTAAAGCATCTGTGATTAATAAAGCTCTTGCCTTTTTTTCTTGTCCAGAGGGCAAGAAATGTTACTATAATTAGAACCTTTGAATAGTTCTGATAGATACTTTGCAGGGATCGTAATAAGTATTTTATAAGACTTAAGTAATAGTTGTCCTGATTAGAATTTGTGTTATGCCATAGGAACATAGTAAACTTTTAAAAGAATAGAAAATTTATTCCCCAAATAAATAGCATATTTATTATTTGCATTGATCCGTGTGATACAGTAGAAGAGGGCTGTGGAAAAATTATTTGATCTCTCTGCCTTTTCTCCAAGAGTTCCAGTCAAAATCTGCCGTCCCCCTAAGAAGCAGTCATGTCCAGACACTTGGCATCTACCTGAAGATATTCTCTGATTCTTAGTGCCATCTCTAGGCTGAAACTTATTTCACATTGTGCACTGGAATTGAGTCCCTTATTGTGGGAGAGGGAGTTAATTGACAAGGGATTTAATTAAATYCTAAAGGGATTTGTTAGAAATGACAGCTCTCTTCAGGATCTACCCCCTGCTCTATATAAAATATCAGTGATTTCGCCTTGTAAGCATCACGGCTCTGTAAACAAAAAATAATAAGAAAGCCGAGCGTGTTGAAGCAGAGTATTGAGTTTAATATTGTTGCTCCAGGGTCCTACAGGAAGCTTTGAGGTGACCAAATAGAAGATATCTCAGTGTTCATCTCTTCCGTAGATTTCAGAGCAGTTTCTGTGACAGTCTTTCAGTTTTGGGGACATCTCACACTTTTCTAGGACATTGCCATAAGAGCAGGAATCCTTCAAACCCTAGAAGAAGAGAGTGCATTTGGGTTTTAATGGCCATTGTGGGCCCATTGCAGTCAGCAAGGTCCTGTATATATGACGTCTGCTTAGAAATATGAAATATAAAGACACTTTTTTTTATAGTCATAGATTTTAGATCAAAAGAGGTGCTAATGTTTTCCTCTGTGACTCAAAGTCTGTTACACTGATCTTTACCTCTTTTTTCCCATTCTTAGCTTGTATTTTTTATTAGTTTCATAGAGACAACCTGGTGACAGACAGACAACAGCTTTGTTCATTTCAACTTATATTTTGACAAAAAAATTAATTGGTTCATTAATCAAAATTAATTGCTCATTAGACCCCCAAGGAAAATTAACTATTCAGCTGATTAATCACTCATTGAATCTTTTAGTGGCCTTGTAATAGTGCAGGACTGCATAACATTATTAATTGCTCTGTGTTGTTCTCCTGCCCTTTATTACTGATATGTAAAAAGCCATCAACATATTTAGAAATTCCTACATGTGTACACAGAGTTGTTGAGAAAACCACAGCCAACACTATCCTTGCTCCAGATCTGCTAGAGGTGCTCGCCTGGCCAGAATTTCAGCAGATGTTATAAATAATGCCTGGTCCATTTTTCATTTCTGGAAAATGAACAGATTCTTTGTTCTTTTTACAAAAATGAAAAATGGACCAGGTATTATTTCTTAACAAAGTACTTGGCCAAAGAGCGTGTAGTTCTATATCAGAAATAAAAGCAATTTCACTCTGCCTTAGCATGTGTTTGGCAAGTAAATATAGGGTCATATAAAGGTCAGAAACTTGCAAAAAATTTGTGATTTGCTTTTCATTTAGGAAAAAAAAAAACATGGAAGGAACATGAGAGCAGTGTTGTTATAGACAAATAAACTGTCACTCATACACTGTGAAATCGTCTTCAGTTTAATAGATGTTGACAGGAAAATAAAATTGAAACTGCTTTTTTAATGAGAAATAAATAACCTCATTGTTGCGTATGTCATATTCAACCTGCACTCCCTGTCATTTTTATGTTTTCAACCCTCAGCTAACCCTGTGTGTGTTCATAGATTTAAGTGAGTCTCCGTCACTACTCAAACATAACGAATGTACCCTAAATGAGACAGGGGCATATTATACCTCTTGTTATCTCAGCTTTCCAAGAGCAGCAGAGGCATGAGTCAGGCATGGGCCTGTGTGGTGGCCAAGGCTAATTGCCTACTGGGCTGCACCAGCAGGAGTGCAGTCAGCAGGTCAAGGGACATCGCTACTCAGAGGGACGTAGGATAATTCAGGTTGGGAGCAGGAGGTTGGCTGTGAGGTCAGACCAGGTTGCTCAGAGGTTTACCCAGTCTGGGCTTGTAAACTTCCAAGGATGGAGACTGCGCAGGATCCCTCTGCTCAGCCCTTGTGAGGGCTGGACTACAGCCCAACATCCAGGACATAATGCCCGATATTACCCCCTATGTGTAACAAAAGTGACATTAACAAACTGGTGAGAGGCCAGTGGAGGGTCACTAAGATGGTGAAGGGCCTGGAGCCTGTAACCTGTGAGGCAGCTGGTGTGGGCTAGCCAGGAGAAGTGAGGGCTTGGAGGATGTTGAATCACATCACATTGTCCACTACTTAGAGAAGTTTTAGGGAAGATGAACCCAGATGCCTCTCTGAGGTGCACAGTGAAACGACAAAGGCAGCRGACACAGGTTGCTACAAGGGAAATTCCAGTTAGAAACAAGGAAAAAATTATTTACCATTAGAGCAGGGGGTGGTGAAATCTCATCCTGGAGACTTTCAGACCGCAGCTGGACATGGTATTGAGCAACCTCGTCTAGCTGAAGTTAGCCTTGCTTTGAGCAGGGGCGTTGGGTTAGGGACTTGCAGAGGTCCCTTCCTACCTAAATTATTGTACAATTTTATAATTCAGAGGTTTACTCAAATGAATAGGAAATGCAAGGCAGACTTGATAGTTGAACCCAAATTATTTCATCCCACAAACATTGCTTTCTTCTAAAATAGATGCTTGGTAGGCAATTCCCATATTTGACAGACATARGAAAAAATCTGTGATCTTTTTTAGATATACTGTAAAGATTCCTTTTTCTGTTTTTGGAAAATTAAATGGTAGATAAAATAACTGTGACGTTTATGTTTTTTGAATTCAGATGATATTTCAATTTCTAGAAGTCCCTAATCAGGTAGTTTAACAGGAACAAAACTCATAATGACGCCCTTTGGCTGTTGCGGCCTAAGACGACAGAATTCAAAGGCTTCTCATTCCTGAATGTTACTTTAGTGAATAACTGGAATTTAAAAAAATAATGATTCATTGTTTGATTTTTAAATAGTTTAGTTAATTAGTCCTTTGAGCAGCTACTCACACAAGTCACTCACATGAATAAGAAACTACTGTAAATAAAAGAGTTCCCCCAAACCTCAAAATGACTCAGCTTTGTGTTGGTGATACAGCAATCACTCCTACTGAGGGCTTGTTCTATGCTGTTTCAAATCTTTCAGGCCCTCATGGGAAATTATTTTCCTTAAACAACATTTAGACAGGGAAAGCTATTTATTTGAAGAAAAGAAGACCGTGGGTAGATACCAGATCTTTGGGACAGATAAAATAAAGGAACACCTCTTCCCATAGAACTTTTAGGCCAGAGGACACATTCTTGTTTTCTTTCCCGAACTGTTTGAAATGTAGTGAAATAAATTGTTTATGTATTTGTGACAATTATTATACAGAAGACTTCCAGGAAACCTGTCAAACTACACAAGACCACAGAAACTGCTCTTACCTTCTTATGGTATGCCCTTGCCTGGCAGAAATAGGACATCCCTAAGGGCTTGTTCTGGTGAAGGTTTTAAGGCAACTTTTGAGGGCAAGGCTGATTAAACATTTTAAACAAACTACATGTGGATGWCCAAACAATGGACAATGCTTGTCAGTTGGTACTGATAAACTCAGTATCAACGTACCTGAACAGTGAGGTTTTGGTCCTGCTCTGTCTCTGGTCTGCTGAGTGACGTTGTATTTTTATCTTTTATGAGTTCCCCTTCCATGTTGCAACCTCTCCTCACATGAACAGCAGGAGTTCACTGCTCATGACCTGCCTACAGTTTGAAGCTTGTCCCGCACTCACCAAAGCAGGAACCGACAAAGGCAACAAGGGCAGAGCAGATTGGAGCAAGAACCCAAGACAATCACGAATCTCATACTGCACATAGACTCATACCTGCCCCACATACTCTGCATCTGTCACTTGCAGGACTGTTTCTTGTAAAAAAAGGAACTCGCAGTACTTTAAGCAGTGATTCTATGTTTTCTTGCTGACAAAGAAGTAGTGAGCTTGAGCATTGCTATGCTACCACTATAACATTATTTRAAAGGACAATGACAAGGTAAAAATAACTTCTATTAAAATATGTATCTTTTTTCTGTCATGCAACAGCTCCAATTGTTATAAATGAAGGGATTTTTGAAGCCCAATTATCTCTCACTATTAATGGTGATTTGTTTCTCTTCTATTTCTCTCATCAAGGACAAATAAAACAGATGGGTCGGTGTCACTCAYGGGTTATCTGCAGGAGGGTGGCACAAGCCTCTCCACCCACAGTGGCACAACACTGCAATAGTTAAGCTCCAAACATGGCAGGAATATATTTAAATCCTAGACCAGAAGTATTTTAATTGGAAGTAAACACAAAAATTTTAGAAACACTTATTAGTGACCTTATCCCTGGTAAATGCATCTCTTCTTACAAAACTAAACCCACAGCCTGACAGCATCCCTCTATGAATGGGGATGAGGATTTACATAAAATTTGAACAAGACAGAGCTATAGGTGACAAAAGCTACATTATAGGATTCCATTAATCTAGACCCCAGCACAATAATTAACGCTGACAGATAACTATACTTGTTTAGATAAGAAAGACAATTTTATTGGCTAAATTGTGTTGCCCCAGCAGCCTGGTACACTGCAGCTCCTTTTGTCTCTCTGGTAGTGTCATAGCCTTTAACCCCTGACACTCTGATGCTTAGTGCCCAACTCCAGCCCAGCCACTCTAATACTTCATGTTGCAAAGTGGACCAGACAGTCTAGCTTCAGAGATCCACTTTCTCACTGTCAGTCAGTGATGAGTAAGATTATTGATGACTTAGAAATGATGAAATCTAGCTTTATAAAATTACCTGTCACCTTTCTGTAAATGTCTGACGTCACAATTCATAGAATTGTGCAGACTGAAACTGGTGAACAGTCTCAAATCCTTTATAATGTAGTCAAACGCACTTCTCATTTAAAGCAATGTCACATACAATCTGTCAGTGTAGACCTGATACAGTGCATCTTCTGCACAGAAAAATGCCCAGTGTCCTTCTATGTATGTATGTGCTGCAGTGCTTATGAAAGAAGTGCTACACATACAGATTTTCTTGATACGAGGACCACATGTGTAAGAATGTTTATACGTGTTCATGTGTAAGAATGTTTATACATGTTCATGTGTAAATTTGCTTTATACACAAGATGAATATTCCATTAATTTCATTGCTAATTCTGATCACTATTGTCCACCTCACCTGTATACTGTAGCGATTTACTTTTTTTTTGCCAAAAGCAGAAGCGAGAYGAAAAGATGTAGAGATGAAATCTCTCCTTGCAGTGACTTTGCTCTCTTTCAGCGTTCGCTGTATTCAGACTGCTTATTGTTCACAAGTCAACTGATTTCCTGAGGCTAGAAGTAAACAGAAGGAGGGGTGTCAGACATTTCCAGTCTTTTTTGCTCAGAAAGTTACTGCCACAGGCATTTTTTTTAGTGAACAGCTAAAAACTACATGAGAACACTAAGAGGTTCTTGAATGAGTAGAGAAATAAGGGAGTTCTTCAGACATGCTTTAAAACTTCATCAGAAATCATAAAAGCTCTAAGTACATGAAGGAGTAAACAAATACATCAGTAATACTGCCTCGGGAGAAATGGAGCCCTGTGGAGCAAGGACCTCAGTTCTTCTGAAGTATTTGATGACAAATCCAGACCTAACAACTAGAATAAGAGTTTCATGACACTTTGGGTAGGACTCCATAACCTAAATGTGGGCATCTAGCACTATTTTAGATTCCCTACGGCATCCAAGCCATTGCATATGGTTGGTCGATATACATAAAATTTGCACTGTCCTGTAATGGCAGATAGAGGCCATTAYCTACCTTGAGGCAATTCCCTTCTGTGCATTTTGTGTTTGGTTCCTTACATGCTTTACTTCTGTAATTGTTTCTCGAAATATTTGTAGTCAAGGTCTAACTCTTTCTGTTTTAATAGAACACAGGTTGTTGCATTTATTTTAGGCTCATCAAATGTTTAATGCACTTCCACACAACAGTGACAAACCATGTGAATTCCCCTTTTTTTAATGAACCCAAGTACATGTAGGTTGCAGACCAGCCCCAAGGCCTTCTCTAACCCAGCACAGCAGTAAAGATCTGAAAGGTCAAGTGCATTTTCAAAGAAGGTTTCAAGATTCTTCTGGGACTCATATCCTCATGTGTTGGGTAAACAGGGAAGCTGCTGCATCTGATGCCTTTCTGGTAGAGGGCAGACTGTGTAAGGCAGGAATAAATCCTGCAGTGTCACAGGGGTCTCTGGCAAGTGATGTCTCCAGATTAGGCACTACAGCTCCTCTCTCTCTGTGGCTTTAAGGGATCAGTGGGAGGAAGCCACAGAAAGATGGATAGTAAGAAGTCTGAGCTCTTCCTAGTGACCTCCAATGTAGCACTATTGCAGCTGCAATGGCTAAGAAAGGACCTGTTGTAAGCAGTATGAAAAGAGTTTTTTGTACTCACTTAGCTTCTGATTGCCCACCTCTGCCCTGCACCAATTTACACTTTTTTACAGTTTCTATGTGTTATTTACAGCAGTTTACATTTAAGTACAACAAACATAAAGTGCAAAGAACTCCTCTGTATTCAGTCCTGCTGCTTTTGCCTGTCTGCTACCTCTGTTCCTTAACTGCTCTTTGAAATAACAGTGAGTGAGATACTCCCAAAAGATGGGTGATATAAACCAACAAAGCCTCAGCATTTTCAGACTAGCTCCTCAGTTTGGAAGTGCAAGAAATGAGACTTAGTCAACCTGTACATGGTGGTGGCCCTCAGTCACATAAATCATTTTAAGACCTCTCCAATGCCTCCCATCAGCTTTAAGTTGARGTTGAGTTAGCCAGTGGAGCGGGCTAAAATTTCTCAGGTAGCTCTACGGCTTTTAGCCAGCAATTCCTAGCATTATATCTTGTCCTCTAGCCTTATGAGGGATATTTTTTTATGCACATATAAAAATATAAACAATATAATAATTTATATATTATAATAACACATAACACGTAGAACAGAGAATAGAGAGTATAGAATATATTATGTATATGATACATAATACATAATACATTCTATATATCATTCTACAGAACAACATTTTAAAGGTTATTTCATACTATTGTATTTTATGTATGTGATATGTTACATGTTCTAGATACCATATATTGTGTATATAGTCTATATAATATAGCAATTTATATATTTTTATGCATAACATGTATACATTTCATACCTATACCCAATCTTACATTCTTATAACCACACACACACCTATAACATATATAAATGTATATATAAACATTACATGTATTTATGTTTACCAGTCTTGTATCACAAAAGCTTTATGCCTTGTGCTAATTAACGCATTCCAAATAGAACAGTACTTTCTCACATGAAACTGGAAAAAAGACAGGACYTAGCTTGGGAACAGTTGAACTGAGAACTGATAAGTATTAACAGCTTCCTTCTGTCAACCTAAAAGGAATCAGTTACTTATCAAGAAAGACTCAGAATGTGTCCACAATGTACTATGAACTCAGAAATTCAGAATTTCTGAAGTGAACACATATCTCCTTGATGGGGCTGGACCACATCTCTACCAATAAATTGTATCTCTGTCTTTTTTCTGGGAAGTAAAAAGATAGATGGTGTGATGTATGATTGCAGCTTATACCCTTTATTTAGGTTCTGCCAGCAGCATGGCAACAAAGACAGATAAGGTTTATACCATGCCCTGAGCTCTGTACTTGCTACCAGGTTTATAATTGTTTATACTCATGGATTGCAATGCAAAAATACTCCAGCAATTTTCACCCGCTTCTTTAAAACTTAATCCAGAATAAACATTTAAGTAAAACAGTTTTTTTTTTTTTACTCTGAAGCGATACCCATTCCTCTGTTAAATGATGCTTTTAAAATTTTATTTTCCTAATAGTCAATACAATTTTTCAAATGTGGTAATTTAGAGGGATATTTTTTGTTTTATTTGATTAGAACTAGTTCAAACACAATTAAAAGCACTCTTAATTTTGCTAGCACTGACTACATCCCCAACACAATAGTATCTTTTTTACTATTTTACAAGGTATACAGGAATATTTAATATACATTATAATGTACACTATGCTTATTTCATATTATATGATGTGGTTTAGACAGTAACTGTGTCACTAGCTGTGATATACTACAAAATAATGTTAGTAGAGAAAGATGGAATGCTTATTCAATAAAAAAGCTAAACCCAAGGAAAACAGACTGTAAAAAGCAGCAGGTCAGTCCCGTGAACAGCTCTAATTGTGATTGTTCTCAGGGAAGGGAAATATCACCCTTACAACTAAGATGTATGATATCAGGCAAGATCCATGGCATTGTGAAGGAACAAATGAGAAACAGCCTTATATAGGAAGGAAGCAAGAACTGTAAGATGATTTATGTATAACTGGACTTGAGGAAGTGGTTTGGGATTTTGGGACGTCATTGAATTCTCTGCTGTACACATTTTGCAAAAATAAGATAGCCCAGCTACAAACTTGTTAATTTGCCAATGATATGCAATTTCTGCCATCTTGAACTTGGGGTGCATTACAAGAAAATGAAAAAAAAAAAGATTAAGTATGATTGGGAACTCTCTGAACACTCAAAGTTACGTTAATAAATGAAAGTAATTGCTAATTTTTCTAAGTATGCACAGAAGTCGTTTACAGAAAGATGATCCTGTTATGGCAGGCAGATAGACAACACTTTGAAATAGTATCACCAGCACCCAATTGTTTGTAACTCAGCATGGAGTGCAAGTCACCAATGCTGGGAGGCAGCAGAACAAAACAACAATGTGACAGTAGCTGATTAGGTGTCTGTGCCTTATTTTGTCTGCACCGTGTTGGTCTGAGTGATTTCACAGAGATTCACAGAGGATGACTACCTGAATATGCCTCATAACTGTGGTCTAGAGCAAAATCCATGATACCCTTTTCCACAAGCGGAGTTGCTGTGTTCAGACTGAATTAGTCCGTAAGATAGTTTGGGTAAGACATAACAAACCTCACAATGGAGAAGTCCAGTGTCTAGCTCCATTGTGGTCATGTACAATAATCAGGTTTAAACTCCAGATCCTCAGCCACATTCACGCTTTGCAAATAAGCAGTCCTTTGAATTCAATTCCACCTGCTGATTGAGCCTTAGAATAAGATAATGCACTTATATGAATATTATTTCAGAGAATCAAGCAATGAGCGGTAACATTAGCCAAGTTTACAGCTGTGATATCATATTTTTGAAAGTGTTGGCATTTGCCATAATCAGTGGTGGGAATATAGAAAGAAGGACTCTCTGTTTGCATCGATTTATGCCACCACTGCTGCACTAGTTTATGTGCCTATCAATTCAATATTTAACATGTTTTCACTAGAGTAAAATCTTTTAGAAGTTGAAATACTTTTTTAAAAAAAGAAAGACTAGTACTTTCCCATCCTTTCTCTTTCTATTAGGGAAAACTAAGGATGGAAAAGGTGGATGAGTATGTTTGCGAAATAAAACCATTTCTTTACCTACATTTTAAATGAAGCTGACCTCTGCTAGAAAACAGACCTCTGAGGAAAAAGCATAAAACAGAAGAGCTGGCTGTACTGACCTCTTTTGGAATTAAGGCCTGAAATGTTGGCTGTTCTGCAATTAGAAGGCATGATGTGCAACGGACCTTGAAGCCCATTGTTTTCAAAGCTTGGTAGTTGTCAGAGGGGCTATCATAGTGATGTATGTTTTGAAGCAAGTACTCCTCCTGACTGTCTTTGTACAAAAAAGAATTTCTGTGTTTGTTGATAATTATATTTAAGGGTCAGAGGAAAGGTTATTATTGGATTATTTAACACATATTTTCACAAAATTAGTAATTTTTTTAATAACTCAGGGACAGAATAATACTAATGTATATGACTAAGGGAAATAGTATTTTAAACAAGGTGGAGGTTAGCACGTTGATAGTAGAGATCAGTGGCACTTTTCTGTGGTAATCTTTCTGCAAAACATAGGTCATCAACTATAGTTAAGGTCCTTCTGCTTTTTTGGCATGATCTGCCTGATATATATCATATTCCTTCAAAGGTAATTTCTCTTATGGACAATCAGAGGCAATGGGCACAAAGTGAAACACAGGAGGATCCCTCTGAACATCAGGAAGCACGTTTTCACTGTGAGGGTGACCAAGCACTGGCACAGGGTGCCCAGAGAGGTTGTGTAGTCTCCATCCTTGGGGATATTCAAAAGCCATCTGGACATGGTCCTGGGCAACGGGCTGTAGGTGGCCCTGCTTGAGCATGGGGTTTGGACCAGATGACCTCCAGAGGTCCCTGCCAACCTCAGCCATCTTGTGACTCTGCGAAAATACTTGTGCCACCAAATTTGTGTGCAAATCTAATGTTAATCTCTCTCATCTTTTGCAAACCAACAGTGACTGTGAATTTGTTAATACTAGGTATTAGGAATTTAAGATGAATCTGAGATTCATCTTAGACTTTGTAATATAATTTGACACAATTTCATTTTTCATTTAGAGAACTGTAACCTTACACTAACTTCTAGAATTGATAGCTCCATTCTCTGAAACCCTGAAGTAAAAGATGAAATTGCATCAGATGAAAAAGATTACATTTTAGATAGTAGCTGCTGAACTAATATCTGAGCATCATGGGTTTTTTTCTAAGTTGTACCAGCATTGCGGCTGCTGTCACACTTTGCAAGCCATTCCGTTCCCAAAATATATGCCAATCATGGCTTTTTTTTTTAATCAGTAAGTTTTGGAAATTGTAGTCAAACTGAATTCTGTTGTTTGCCTAAGCTGCCGGTTCAGCATTTTTAACATGTTTATGATTAAGCTTTGTTAAAGACTAGCAGACCTATTCTCTTTCAAACACTCTTCTCATTTTTATGGGAGTAAATGTTATATAGTAACTGCAGTTACTACTACTGCAGTTTGGCCAGTTTTACTGCAGCAGTATTAACATCTGAATTGAAGTTCACTTTGATTTTTTTCAAATAAGATGACGAGGTTCTAGATAAATAGCAATGTCAGAACATATTTATATCCTGACCACTACTATTTTGGGGTCCCTTMCAATGAGAAAAAATGATCTACACCAATCTGGTTACAGATGTACACTGGTGAGAACCGTGTCTTAATTTGAAGCATATACACAGCTATGATATCACATAGCTTTTCTAAATACTTAATGATCTAGAATCTTCTGCTTAGGCAACTATTTTGACAAATGTCTTTATTGAAAATATATAACTTATTAAATAAAAAATGGTCAAACAAAAACTTCCCCTCCTCCCCTCAAAAAGGAAAAGTTGTGAAAGACAAGGAAAAAAATCAGGTCAGTCCTGCATGCATTCTTTCTGTGGGACGAATCACACTGAACACTTTGGCTTCAATTTGATCTACCTGTCATGGCTGCCTTTTTATTACTAGATTTCATGGGAATAATAATACCTCATATCTGTCACTTAAATACTAAATAACTACTACTTGTTATTCTTTGGGCACTCTCAAGTGCTGCAAAGGGAGGACATTTCATATAAATGATGTGTTAATTATAATGAAAGTGCCTTCTTTCCAATGTTAGAAACAATGACAAGAGTTGTGAAGGACGGGTAACTCAGTTATGAATTATGGCCACAGGTATGGCATGAACATGTTGGACCACTGAGATGGGTCCTCGATGTATTTGTTAGTTTGATTCAATAACAGAGCTGCTAAGGAATTGAAAGGAAGGTAACCCAGTGGTGCCTTTAAGTAAACTGGAAAGAGTTCATTAATGGCCTGACCTGCCTGCTGGGAGACTGCCATTTTCAAATATTCACTAAATTACAATAATTATTTAGCTAAGGATGGGAATCAGAGGATCACTCATGAACATGCTAAACAAAGAAGAGAAACATATTTTTCAGGGAGCTATTTGTAGAAAAGCAGCTGACAGAGGCTACATCTATGCTGCCAAAGAGAGCAGGACGGGGCACAGCCCATGATCTGCTAACTGTTATCACACTCCAATCTCCACTTGTGCCAGCCAGTGCCAGACTGCAAAAAGGCACAGCTTGAGGAGAGCATGCCACAGGTGAACTCACCACTAGGCAGTTTGGATGTAACCACCAGTTTTAAGGGGAGAAGAGAATTTAGCTGTATTGACACAAGTACCATGACACTTGGGTTGAGGGTCAGGGAGGTCTAGTTGACTGGTGCAGGTACAACCATGCAGATTCTTCTGAAGAGTTTGAAGAAGCCTTCATTAGAGGTAATATAACCTTTGACCAACATCTGTGCCTGTAGGTTGCCTGCATATTGAAACCTTGTTTTGAGAAGGACTGTAATAGATTCATTCCTCAATAAGACCTAAATGAGAGGCCTTGTCTGCACCACTCCCATCACCATCCTTGCTCCAGTTTGTCCTGACACTCTCCGTGTATTTTCTCCAATGTTAGTATAACCCACTTAGCTTGTTTCAGATAACACATACCTGGATTGTGGGTGAAAAGATGATGAACAATCCAAAGAAGAAAGATGAAAAGAAGGTCTATAAATAGCATGGGCAGAGTGTTGGGAACTCATTTAGAAGGTTCATCAGGCAGTCACCCAGCTCTTGGTGCTCTTATACAAAACTATAAAAACAGGTATTTGTCTGAAAACTTATTTCTCTTCTCTACCATTTCACAAGGGTCACTTGTCCTGAAGCAAGTACTCAATTTATACTCATTGTTTTTAATATTTTGCTGTGTCTTTTATACTGTGTTTTCACAGGAGCTGTTATAACATAGATAATGGAAGAAAAATACAACAAGAACTCCTACACTTTTTCTCAAACTGTTGAAGCTGGGACAGACTGTATTTTATTCTTATGAAATACCTGTCCATGTTAGAAGTCAAACTACACTGTTAGTCTAGAGCACCTGCATGTGGATTAGGAATTTTTCAAGCATTCAGAGCCCTGTATATTAGTTTTTTTGTAGGACATTCCAGAAATAAAGTGCTTTTGAATTGGAAAATATTCACATGAGGAAGTCTGTTCAGCAAGGAAGCCTACTTAAGCTCAAGAAATGTACACACATACACATAAATCTGGAGGGATCCTAATTAAAAGCAAAGGGATCTGACAATAAAAATATGCTGAAACAAAAAGTAAACTTTGGCATTAGCCAATTTTCTTCCTTTACCTTCCTTTACATCATTTATATGATACTCAGACTTCAGTTCAGATGTTGATCGATGTCAGATGTTATCTGAAGTCTAAAACATGACAGGCAATGAAGCAAAAATATCCCGGGAAAAGATATTCCAGCACTTTAAATGAAAAGTCATATCATGATTACATGATTAAATGTAATTCCTATCTACTTCTGCATTTTCTTTGTGAAGGAGAAGCTTTCTTCAGTGAGCTTTGCTGGAGTGAGAAATCAAATTTTTCATTGAAGTAATTTCCAGTTATTGGGATAAATAATTTTCTGAGAAAACCAAAGAGAAGAGCTTGAGGAAAGAAACCAACCTGCCAATCTGAAATAAAAGTATAAAAGATATATGCAAGAGCAATCATACTTATGTTGGTAATCTCTTTTCAGTACTGGACATTTACATAAGGACAATGTACTCCTCATACATCCTTACGTAATGCAAATAGATGTACATGTCCCACAGAATTTGCTTTTTAGTTTTGATGAACTCTGCATTTCATCCCTTGTGTTTTTGCCCATCAGGATAGCCATGGGGTTTATGATCCTTTTTGGGGAATTTTAATTCATTAAGGTCAGTGAGGTCAAGGTTACACAACTAACCAAACATTTAAAGACTACAAACCACTGTTGTGTGGTGCTTCAGTTTCTCTTTCTTTGCACTAAGAAATTGTGGTGTAAGACATCCAGAGTGCCCCAATAATTTCTGATTCAGAAAACAAACTCTGTTATTTAAATGTCTTATGACTTGTGTTGGCAGGGAAGTTTCTCTCTTGCTTTGAATTAAGTCAACATGTGCATTACAGCATGCAGAGTAACTTCCCAGGTAAATATTCAGCCTGCTATAATACGTGGATGGGATTAATGTGTAATAACTGGCATGCAGTAAATTTGTGGCCTCAGTTATTGTGTGCTGTGTATGGATCTGGAATGATGTCTCTTTGAAAGTGTCACATTAGAAATATTAACAAAATAGGCATGACTGATGTACATGCTTAATAGAGTGCTTAGTGAAAATGATATTGATTATGATGATGTCAGATACCATATCATGTTTGAAATTGCAGTGGAAACACATATTGTAATGACACTGACATCAATAAATTCCTGGGGAACTTGCTTAGTGATCACAAGCAACAATGCATGGATAGAACAGTTCACTTCAGCTTAGAAGTGTAGAAAATAATGAAACTYGGTAAAAGAAAGGTAATTTTCTTCTCCCGTGTTCAAAACACAGGGCTAATTCATGATAGAGAAATACTTTCCCTAAGACTGGGAGTTTCTTTTTCCTATGTTTCTTTGAGACTCATTTTCACATATACCCACATATACACACAAATAAGAGACAAATAAGTAGGAAAAAGTAGAGATAAAAACACATAGAAAGACTGATCCTTCATAGCATATCAATGATCTGATCTATATCAGGGAACTAATGGGTTGTGGTAAACTCAAGTTCATGCTCATAAACCGGTGGAAATATGGTGCATAATTGTTATCTTGAATAATATCTGATATGAATCAGAGTCTTGTACTTTCAAAATAAATGCCCTGAATCATGAAACTACTAGCTAAGATCTTTTCTAAATCAGAGAATCTCTGCTGGACTTTCTGATAGATTCTTTGAAATTCTGTTTTTCATTAATTGGTGTTTTCAAATGCAAACCAATTTTCAATAGCACTTAGAAAGATACCTAGTGATTGTCATATGGATTTCTTTATGATAGCCATACCAGCAGAAAAATGGGCGACGCGGGGGAATAACTTGTTTACATTTATTGCAGATTTGCTTACTGTAGAATATGTGTAAATGTGAGGGACATTTTTGATAATCTAGACACCAATATATGATATTGATATATAATGATAAACACTCAAATCAGATTTCTGGCACAGTTTCTACAGATAATTCATTGTTCTTTGTCTTCCAACTCTTGCAGTATAGTAGATTTTGTATTAAAAGAAAAGAAAAAAGTCAGTGAACGGCTTTCTGGCATTATATCTGTTTTCATTAAGTATTAGTCATATACTAACACAGTGTTGGAGAGAATGACTTTCTGAAGGGTGGGAAGAAGGGGTCTATATTCCTTCAATGTGTTCCGTGAATTAGAGCACGAAAAAATTATTGGCCTTCATCTATTCCTTTCCCCTGTTGAAATGGATATTTCTTTCAATACATAGCTAAAGCAAATGGGGCAACAATATTCCCTCTTATATCTATAATGGGTGGTCAAGTAGTACAGACTTACTTTCAGAATGGGCTGAAGTCAAGTCATATTAGGTAATTTACCACTGATTTGGAAAGGGAGCCAGCAGACAAGTATCTAGATATTCCTCCTGTGCTGGCTTTCTTTTCAGGAAGTTATTTCCAGCTACACTGGACTTTACTGTGGGCCTATACTATGACAGTCACAGTGGGAATAGATACTGAATCCAGGAGCAGACAGTGTGAAGAAGACTTTAGTACATTTGGATCTCATTTCCCGCAAGCTTTAGAGAGTGTTCAGAAATTCCTGGATTGTTTCATTGATGCCTTATCAGTTTTCAGTTCACTCTTAAGCAAACTGTCTTGATTGCCAATAGTAGTAACAATAAAAATCAGAAAACCAATTCATCTCTAACTTTAGTTTAAAGACTAAGAAACTGATATAGAAATGATTCCTTTCAAAACACAGACAATTATTTCTSCCACTCTTTTATTAATTTTCTCATTGCCAGAATGGTCCATAGATTATTTTACATACATATTCTAGAAATACTGGGAGAAAAAAAAGACTTGGTAAGGAAAGGGTTCTATAAATAATTCTAAAACTGTAGAGTGATCCTGAGAAATTTGCTATAAGTAACTATTTAAAAGTAAGTGGTCTTGATTATGCACCACGGTCTACATGGATCATTTTTTTCTCCTTTCTGTCAGCTAACTGGATGGCCATAAGATTCAGTAAATTGAATTTTCAGACTTGCAAGATAAGGTTAGATTTCTGTGAATATTCCTTAAAATGTGTTTGAAATTAACATTTTGCTAACAGTCCTGCCAGGAAGCTTATTTTCTAGAATACTGAAAGAAAGTAAAGAGTAATAATAAAAAGAAACATGAATATGCCTGAAGCAGAAATCTTATTTTGTAGGAGCAATTGATTAATTCAGGTGGGTTTAGGCACATGCATTGATTTGGCTAGTGTCCTACATTATGGGTGCTTGATGGTGTGCTTTTGATGGCTTATTAGTAGCAAGCCATGTTTTTATATCTATTTGCATAAGCTTTGCATCCATTTTAACAATATAAAAACCCCCTGATGAAACAGTTAAGGAAGTCCAGAGTCCTTTCATTTTAGATACAAATTCAGGATAAAGAATTAAAGAAAATTCAGTTTTCCACATCATTCTGTACATCTGCATGTGGCAGTCAACAATCACAGCATGCTAAAGCAATAACAAGAATGRATTTCCTGGAAACCCAACTGCTATCAAGTATGCAGCCATCTCCAGTACTATTTATTTGCTTTAAAGTAATACTTAGTTTCTCAATTCAGATTAGGATCCCACTAAAACAGTAACAGCAATAAAGTAGTCTTTGATTTAAAACTTAGAGAGAGATCCATTTCATTTCCAGAGAGGGGACAGTTCTTTTTTTTTTTTTTTTCTGTACTTTTTTCCCAGAAAATGTCTGGAAGAAAATGTACTTCCTTTTATATCTTAATTATTAGAAGGCTTGTACAGAGTCAATTCTTTCAGCTGGTTGGAGGGATTCAGATCTATAAATCCTTACTTCCCCAAACTGCCATCTATGAATTATCACACTGTACTATTTTCTATTAATAATTCCCATTTTTGTTTTTCTTGTCAGCCTTTTTTTTAGGTAAGCTCAACATTCGCTGTTTAAACTCTCCTATATCATATACCTGCAAAGCTTAGCTTTATGTACCAGACTTAGTGAAACCACAGGGCACTGAAATTCTGAACATCCTGGACTTTTCATTAGGAATACTGTTTTCTAGGAAGGATGAAGAACTACAGCTTGTTTCTGGGGTTGAGAATAGTTTCTGACATTTCCATGCAGATCTGATGCACATTTGCTAGTGTGCAAAAATATCCTTGTTTATACATAAGGCTCTCGGGAATAAGCATCTACATTTATGTGTTGCATTTGCAAATACTYATTTCACTACAGAACTGATGGCCTTTACAGCTTAAAAGCTATACTTTTGAATGCCATCAGGCCTCATTACACTTTGTACTCATTTGAGCCTTGTACATCAAGCTGAAGAACTGCTGACATAATCAGCTACCATAGGACTAAGACTATGAAGGAATATGAGAAGTGGACATGAACGTACAGATAAAGAGGTAAAGGAAATTAAATAAATAGTGAAGAAGGAAGAGGCTAAAAAAGTCCGTCTGATTATAACTCAGGAGTTATATTCATTGAAAAAACAGTATTTTGGCCCTAGAGGTAATGCAGACCTTGGTCTGGAAATTACTGCACGTTCTATATCTTGTCCTTGTGACCCTTCTTTTGCTAGCAGAATATGAAGCTGTTAATTAAATAGCCAGAGACTGTACAGCGTAAGTTGATTTACAACATTAGGAGGTACATGAATTCCTTACTTTGCTCAGCTCAGCCAATTTCAAAGTGGTTTCCTTTAATCTTCATTTACTGGAATTTCACTCTAGCTCTTGCTAATATTTATGGCAAGCTGCCTACTGCAGTGATGGGTTGCCACACCTTTTGAAAGATGTAATATGGGCTTGGCATTCTTGATTTCTGGAGCAGAGATGTCAGCTCAGGGAATTTAGACAATATACGTGGCCATGAAATGAATAGCTGTCCTATATTAAAATACAGATATGATATTGGTTAGAAATTAGGCAGTGTGTTAGTATTTTATTCACCATTCAACAACAGTTTATATAAACTACTAATATTTTATTTAAAAATGATTTATGTAAAAAGATAGGACATCCATGTACATTATAAAAAAACCAGTACAGCTCATTCTTTTGTTTTCAGCCTATTAGGTGTTTATTGAAACAACTTACTAAAACTTTTAATRGCTCTCCTAATGCCACAGAATACTTAGAACTATGCGTCTCCAAAGTCCATGCTTAATTTTTCAGTGAAAAGTCATTATCTGCTGTATTGGACTTATTTTAACAAGAGTATTTCTCCCTCAAAATGATAAAAAAAAAAGCTGTCTTACTATTTGCCAGTGATGTTGAAGTAAATCTATCTACTTCTATAAAAATACTTGTGTGTGGGCAAATTTAATTAATTACACTGTTTCATATTCAAATTGTTTGAATGCCTCAACAGAGGTACTCTGAGTCAGCATATTTAGGAGAATCAGCTTTACATAATTAGTCAAACACTTCTGTACTCCTGATTAGAGTGTCTGATAAGTCCTCCACTAAACTTCAGTATTACATTCACACTGAATTCTTTTCCCAACTAATTTCCAACAGGTGTATGACTACCTATTCATTATAAACATCCAAGACTATTTAAAAGTACACGAAGCAATACATTTCAACATTCCTTTGTTTCTTAAAGAGCTGCAATAGTCAGAATCTATCTCTCTGTATGTTTTGGTTTATAACCACAGCAAGGTCATTTAGTTACTTTAGTGTTTATTGCACCTGTATTTAATATTGAAATTGTCTCTGAATGGCCAAGCGACACAATAATTTGTGAAGGTTAATCGTGAAAACCGATAGAATTTGCTACAGTGATTTTTAACATCAAAGGTTAGATTAAAGAAACAACAGTCCCAGCTCGTTACCTATAATTGTGCATTCATTCCATTTCTCCCCATATTTATTGTGATGAGACATAGAAATAAAGAAGAGGAAAAGAAAGCTTAATGGCTTGGGATGGAGGAAAGGAGCTACTGTATTTCAGACTAGACTACATTCAGTGAGCTGATGCCGTGCCACATTGCTCTGTTATATAACTGACCAAGGTCACCTCACCAATAGCAGTTCACAAATGGAAATGTTAATGGGCGTGCACATTTATAAAATGAACTAGATGTGACTAGACTTTACACTGAATGTGGACTGATATCTACTATGCAGACACCTATAGATGCTTCATATGTGTTTAAATGGGTAGCATAGCTAGGCAATTATTTCAATATTTTGAAAAAAGATATATATATTTATTTAGAATCATTTATAATCTAGGCAGCATCTCCAAAACAGTTCAAACTGATATGTACCATTAAAGTTGGAATTCAGTATGGAGAACACCAAGCTTGCACAGATCATGCAAGCTCCAGAACTGAAAGCAACATACCCATGCCAATACAACTAAATAGCACAGGTATAGATGCACAGTGTCCTGGGTATGTCACTTAGAAGCCCTGAGCTCCTACCTGTGCACAAGGATTTACTGGACTATGGTAATGCACCAGCTAGTTTAGGCTTTCTGCCCTGTGCTACATGGAATATGGGACTTGGGCCCTTAAGCTTCAAAATTAATGCAGCTGTACAGAGGCCGGTGAAATTGTGGAGCAGTGGAGATGTGGGTTATTGTCAGGAAACACGATTACCTCAGTGGGAAACAATAGCCAAGGCCACAGTCCCTTTTCATTCTTTCAGMCATGTGTCTGTGCTTCTCTAAATCATCTGGGTGTTTCTGGGTGTTGATGGCAATTTGCCAGAATTTCTAAAACCATATCAGCCTTGGTAAAATTCAAATCGAATTAAAACAAAAAATTCACAATGTATCAGCATATTTAGCACATTTGCAAAGAAAGCCAAGCTCTTTCTTAAGCCACCACATCAGAAATAAACCTGGTTGTTAGTTTCTCAAAACAATCCCCTCATCTTTTATTCAAGGGTTGTTCGTAGGCTTAAGATGTTAGCGTTAACATAATTTCCTATGAGGCAAATAAGACTTCAGAGCTCAGTCTTTCATGACGAAATTTTGCAAAGCTCTATGTTTGTAACTGGGACCAGATTGTCAAATGAGSTGGGCATCTTGATCTCAACCAAAGAACAATGAGTTATTTCAAAAAAGATGACCGTGGATACCCTATAAGTTTCAGATTTTAAAATAATTTATAATTTTATTATAACATGCTTATTTTAAACTAAATAATATAAGACCATATGAGCCATCTGATACAGGAGCTAGGAAAGCTGGAGGTTGACCTCACTGGTCTGAGCTGACCTTGACATTTGCTGGTTTCTTTGGGTTGCCTGCTTCCTTCCTTTCTTTTCTTCCTTCCATTTGTTCCTTCTTTCCTTCCACGTTGTGGGAATCAGGAAGAAGACAGAATATTTGTGAAAGTGACTTGCTCGCTTATCTTTGTCAACTATAGTCTTGGGCTGGAAGGTCATGGAGCGGTAAGTGGAGGGTGATTGTAAAGGAAGCCATGTTACAGAATAGGAATTCTTCAGTCCAACAGCTAGGTTAAAAAAATAATTTCCACTTTACAAAAAAAGCAGTATGTGAGATATTAAAACTCAAAATCACTCTTAACATAGCTGGATAGCAAAGCAAATTTCTAGTATTTTAATAAGATTTCATCAGAACAGGAATGAATTATTTTGCCAAAGCATGGGAAAAAAAGGGATATTTGCCAAACACAAGGATCAATGATACAGAAAGTCACTTTCAAAACAGACATTTTAGAGTTGAAACTCTCTGCTAAATTTAAAAGAGCTGTATGAATCATTAGAAAAAAAAACTTGTAAGGTATTTTAGGTATGACATTGAAAAGAATTCATAGTATCCAGGAAATCACTCAAAATCACCAGGAAAGATCAATATCTAATGCTTCATTATGTTTACTTTAGAATGAATGGAAATAGAAACATTGCCATGTTAACTGTTTTCGAAGAGCTTTAATTCAATACAGAATTTTCTGATTTTCTGATGGTTATGTATTCATATTTGATATTGTTTTCATAGTAAATTTGGACGACTTCTAGTTCCACCATCACGTTGAATGTATGAATGGATAATAAAAACTGACAACTGAAAATAATGGAAAGTATGTTTCAAAGATGTGTGTGATGTATCTTCCCAAATAATTAAAAATATTTGTCTAAAAATTTTAAAATAAATAGATAAAATGTGAAATAAAATGTAAAAATATGTACAAAAAATAGATTGAAAGGAAAATACACCAATTCTGAGTAGTCCAAAGGATGTGTCTGCTATCCCTATTCCTCTTTCATATAGTTCTTCTCTGGCAAGCTATAAGCAAAGTCTAAAAAGTTACTCCTACAAGAATTCCTAAATTTCTATGATAAAAGTGCCTTAGRTGTCACTTAATAAAATCAGTCATATAAATTGTTCATTCCAATGAGTATAATATTTTGCTATATGCCTATTGCATATATATTCATTTTTGACCAGCAGCAAGTAATCATTTCAGACACACATAATGTGGCTTTGTTCTGGCAAAGATATTACATAAATCATTCACAATGAAAGCATTTCAGGTTTCCATTAATAAGCTCAATTTTTTATTTTTGCAAACCTTAATTCTATGAGGTGCTGACTATACTCAGCTCTCATGTAAGGCTCTGATCCTAAGTCCATTGCAGGCAATTAAAAGACTCTCATTTATTTGAATTTTTTGATGCAGTCCTGAATCAGTAGGAATTGACAGATCTCAGTGTTACGGGTTCATATCCATAGGATATCTTCAGTGACTTGGATTATTTTCTTATGCTAAAAAAGAGGTCTCAGTGGTAAGTGGAGGAGAGCATGACAGAAAACGTACTCTGGCTCTAACTTTTAATATTCCAAAAAATGTAATCTGCCTTTACAATATAGCCCATCATCACACCTTGAGTGTGATCAAAACCATAGAAGCTTGCTAACGTTTATCTGAATATTAAAGCAATGAATTATATTCCTAGTTGCTGGTATGTCAGAAATGGAGTCTTCCTTACAAAGTTTGGCATATAATAGGAGACACACACAAATTAGACTTCTAAAATTGTTGTTTTTATAAGAATATTGATTCAGTGAAGTTTTCTTCATTAAGGTCCTGGTTATATTTTTTAAAAAGCTGAATTGTTTCTAATGCCTATGCAGGAAAAGATATTGTTTAGGGATAGAGGAAATTAAAGCTTTTGCTCAATTGTGAGAAAACAAATCTGTCACAGTGAGTGATCCAATCAGTTTCTCAGAACAAAGTGTATCACTGAGGACAGAATAGCATTATTTTCATTTCAGAACTTTATGGTCATTGATTTTGAAGTGTCTATTGAATTTAACTGGGGGAATTATTTTGCCTTATTTCGACTTTGGAAAAGTGTCAGTGAATCAAATATTAGACTTCAGCAGAACAGCTCTAGTTGTTCTGGAGGGGGTCACTGGTACCTCTGTGGCTCATTTCATTTTCATCTAGTCTAGACTCCAGGACTACAGAAAGATTCCTGTTTCCCTTTTTCCCCAGATTTGATGACTGGTGTTATCTCTTTTCCTAAAGCACTTTGAGCTCAGGTTAGACACATCTGCTATCAGCTATTTGTGGCTATAGTAATATTATGCTTTCAGTGGAAATGGTCAGTATTGCAGTGAATACATACTCCAAACTTTCAAGCAGATATGCAAAGGTAAAGCAGGTCTGCAACAGATTGAGTATATTTCTTTAAATGTATGAGATGTGTCCCATTCTTTAGCTGATTGCTTGTTTTGAGATAAGTTGACTTATTTTAGGTGCATTTTATTTGCAGTATGAAAGCTAAATCAACTGTACCTAATGGAATATCAGACAGAATATTTTACCAGTGTCGATAAACATAATCTTTTCTTGCAGATAATCTAGTTTTGGTGTGTCATAGGTACAGCACCTTGGACTGCACGTGCAAGCTTTGAGGTACTACATTATCAGAGGGTAGTCTGAAGTATATGAGCCTCAGAGAACACAGAGTCCTGTCCTACTCACAGTAAAGACTGCACGTAAGAAATAATACAGTTGACTTCAATACTGCACAAAGCTAGAGAGTATACAGGAAAAGAAAAAAATCTATGTCTCAGCATTATTACTTATGGGATAGAGAAAAAACTATTAGATTTCCATGCTCAATTTCCTTTGGGATTCTTTTAAGAGGGGGACTTTTGGTTTGTGGCAAGCCTAAAGAGCGTGCTAACATGGTATGATTGTGTTACAAGATAGACTGAAAAAGAGTTCTGCAGAGTAATTACAGCCAGAACGTATGAGGTAGAAAAACGAAGTGGGCTTTATTAATCAAAAAATAGAGATTGCTGAAGACCTTTCTGTGTCCTCTCAGCAAAGTTTGTTACCCGACTGTCTCCAACCACAATTTTAGTTTGGCCTCTTTCAGGTTAACTACTCTAGCAATGAGTCATTTTCATTTTCTTCTAGAAAACAAGAAGAAAGTGAGACAGTTAATTAGCCAAATCACCCTTCTTTTAATGCAGCAGCAACCCTAGAAGCCAATTAAAAAGGCATCATAGGACTATTGTTTGGCAGACAGTGGGTGCTGAGAGAGGAGCCTGGGGTGGACAGCCCACACATTCTCTCCAACAGGTCAATCTGACAGCACAAACCACTCTCCTCTGAAGAGAGCAAAAAGCATGATAGTGTTCAGGATGGTGAAGTGCCTGCTGTTCTACTGCCCTGAATGTAAATTAGCTGGTGGCTCACTTTTCAAGGGATCAAGTTTTCTTCTGAGGGGAAAGTTTCATTTAAGTCACCTAAGAAAGCAACTTGTGCAGATCACCTCTGCAAGAAGAGATCACCTAATATGGAAAGCAGTTCCTGAAAGGACTATTGCAAGGTGGCATTTTATAACCATAACTCTGAAAAATAAATATAATAGTAGTGTGAGTGAAGCCCTAATAGGTCAGATATGCCTATGTCTCTGATGGGACATCTCTAGACTTTCCAGTCAACAATTCTGAGAAAAAAACACTGAATAACATAAGAGATGGCCTTCATTACCATCATACAAGTGAACCTGAAGAATTCCTGCAGAAACCTGAAGCTCAGAGAAGTTTAGGGCTGGAATTATGCATTCCACCCTGAACTCCCTAGTGATAATACAGAACATGGGAAGTATCACTGAAGGCCTGATTTTATTTCTTAAATAAAATCTTATAATGCCATGTGAAGTCCAAACTACCGAGTGCTAAGAAAAYGCTGATGGGGTGAGGTGTGTTAAACTTTGTGTACTTGGACTAGTCAGTCAAAAAGTGATTTCTGATTCTGCATATCCAAATGAAGTTAACATATATTTGGAGTTGAGTATCCCTAAACAGGGATAGCCCASATCAGAGACTCCTTTTTTGAGCTTCTGGGCTAGGTTTCATGTTGTTTTCTGACTTTCATCCAAACTCTGTAGTTGAATGTTTATTTACCCAGTGTATCTGAGAACTGGACTTTCACACTCTCTGCATGAAGTGGCACCTACAATTGACAATTCCTATATCATATGCACAATGTGATGCTAAATTCCTTGTGAATATTCTTTAAGGCTTATATCATCTGTTGCTTCATCTTCTGAAGTCTCTTCCACTCATCTTTTGCCTTGCATTTTGATTCCTGCACAGTCAGTTCTGGTTTCTGTTTTATGTTTTTCTTTTTGTGGCTGATTGTTTCAACAATTACAGTTCAATGGTTTAATTTAAATATGAAGTATCTTTGCCTCTGATCCTCAAATCTAATTCTAATTCAAGATGTGGTTGAAAATGAAAGCTATAATACCCCAAGTGTAAAGCAGATAAAGAAATATGAACACTGAAGTAATTTAGGTTAAACAATCTTTATATAAGCACTTTGATGTGGCTTGAGTTGTGCCATTGTGCACATCCTTTGTGATGCTCTGAGGAGTGTGCTGTGAGACCATAATRGATTTACCCAATAACTAAAATATTGCATGCCAAAGAAAAGGCATAAGAAGACTTTAAAAAGAAAAAGGGTACTTTTTAAGCCTTTACGAGAAACAGCAGTGCTGTCAATGCATTAAGGGTCCTGCAGTAGAGGTAAATTATTTTGAAGTACTGCATGTATTTCTGTGCCAACTTCATTTACAAAGTGTGCCTGATGAAAGGAAGAAGATCATTAGATTTCTGCTCCATGGCCCATGGAAATTCTGCAGTGTTTCCTGAATATGCAGCCTATTCTATACACACTCATCCCACACATTAATGTCCTAGTGGTATATTTACTCAAGATTTGTAATGCTAGCTGAGATACAGCAAACCATTAATCAAAGATGTCTTTCACGCTTAGAGTAATGCAGATCTATCTGGAGCTTTAATCTGTTAAATTTCACCCAGACTTCACATTTTTCCCTCTAAACTTTGTGAAGGAGAAAAAGTTTAGTAGGTTTTTAAAAGCACAATAGGAAATTATCATAGCTGTAGGTGTACATGCAGCTAAAATGGAGTAAATTTGTGTGAGTTATCCTTCTGTTCTACAATGCTATAAACAGTCAGACACTCTAGGAGGTAAACTCCCAGTGTGAGTTTATTCTTGCATAACATTTTTTTGCCAGAAGAGAAACCATTTAACTCTCTCATTCCATCTCTCTTCTATACTCTCAATACAGTGTGATAGATAGATAGATAGATACATAGATATATAGATAGATAGATAGACAAAAAGAAAACACGTATGGTTTTCTGTTGCACATGAACATATACTGACTTTGATATGATTTCTATCAAAGGTATCCATAGAGGYGGGGAAAAAGAAAAGAAAAAGAAAGGCAGAACTGATTTGATCAGATGGATTTGAAATTAAGCAACTAATGAGCATTTTAATTTTATATGCAAATGCAGCTGGAATGCTTGGAGCTCTGCCTGGGAATGGATGATGAACCAGTTGAGAGTTTATGGGTCAGGATTATCAGGCAGACCAACATGGGTGATGTTGTGATATCTCTTACAGATTGTCTGATCAAGAAAATGAAGCTGACGAGGTCTTCAGTTAACTTGAAGAAGCCTTATATTTGCAGGCCCTGGTTATTAAGGGTGTCTTTTACCACCCTGATATCTCTGGAGGGATGACACAGCAGGGCAAAAGCAATCCAAGAGATTTCTGGAGTACATTGATGACAACACGACACAGGTGATCAAGGAGCTGACAAGGGCAGATGCTCTGCTTGACCTCACACTTGCAAAACAAGAACTGATCTTAGGATGCATGAGGCTGAGGGAGCTGGCTGATGTCATTGCAAGGCCACTCTCAGTTAACTTTGAAAGGTCATGGTGATTTGGGGAGGTTCCTGAGGACGAGAAGAAAGCAAATGTCACTTCTATTTTCAAGAAGGTCAAAACCAAGGTTCTACAGAACTATAGACTGGTCACCCTCACCTCACTGGCTTCGAAAGTGATGCAGCAAGTAATCTTGGAAAACATTTCCAAACATATGAAAGACAAGAAGGTGATTGGGAGGAGTCAGCATGGATTTATAAAGAGGAAATTATGTTTAACAAAGCAGATTGCTCTCTATGATGAGATGACTGGCTTAGTGAATGATGGAAGAGCCGCTGATGTTATTTATCTCAACTTTAGAAGGATTTTATTGCAGTGTCCCATAAAATACTCACAGAAAAGG
Organism: Phoebastria nigripes; assembly: GCA_035582835.1. Classification (NCBI taxonomy): domain Eukaryota; kingdom Metazoa; phylum Chordata; class Aves; order Procellariiformes; family Diomedeidae; genus Phoebastria; species Phoebastria nigripes. The sequence continues at coordinate 40,127 of JAYKAV010000209.1, read as the reverse complement.
AGGATAAGTGGACAGACAGTGAGATTGACTGAAAACTGGACTGAACTGGTTGTGACGTCCATGAAGTCCAGCTGCTGGAAGTTACTAGTTACCAGTAGTAACTGGAAGGCAGTTAGTAGTGCTGTACCCAAAGTGTCAGTACTGGGTCTTATACTGTTTAACATCTTCATTAATGACCTGGATGATAGGACAGAGTCCACCCTCATCAAGTTTGCTGGTAATAAAAAATGGGAGGAGTGGCTGATGTGTCAGAGGGTTGTGCTGCCATTCAGATGATTTGCTCAACAGGCTGGAGAAATGGGCCAACAGTAATCTCATGAAGTTCAATGAAGAGAAATGCTAAGTCCTGCACCTGAGGTAGAAAAATCCCATACACCAGTGCAGGCTGGGGGCCACCTGGCTGGAAAGCAGCCTTGCAGAGAATAACCTGAGGGTCCTGGTGGACAAGTTGAACATGAGCCAGTGATATGCCCTCACAGCAAAAAGGGTGAGCAGCACCCTGGGCTGCATTAGGAAGAGTGTTGCCTGCAGACTGAGGAAGGTGATTATTCTCCTCTGTTTGGCACTGGTGAGACACACCTGGAGTGCTGCATCCAGCTCTGGGGTCCCCAGTACAAGAGAGAGATGAACATACTGGAGCAAGTCCAGCAAAGGGCCATGAAGGTGATTAAGGTTCAGAGCATCTGACATAACAAGGAGAGGCTGAGAGATGTGGGAATGTTTAGCCCTGAGAAGGCCCAGGGGGATCTTATAAATGCTTTAAATAGCTGTAATTAATTTCTGTTATGCTTCAACAGAAAGAACTTATATGTAACATCTCAGACTCCTGTATAAGCTGATATTTCAAACATAAACATATACAACTACCTGAAAGGAGGTTGCAGCGAGGTGGGTGTTGGTCTCTTCTCCCAAGTAACTAGYGATAGGATGAGAGGAAATAGCCTCAAGTTGCGCCAGGGGAGGTTTAGATTGGACATTAGGAAAAATTTCTTTACTGTAAGAGTGGTTAAGCATTGGAACAGGCTGCCCAGGGAAGTGGTGGAGTCACCATCCCTGGAAGTATTTAAAAGACGTATAGATGAGGCGCTTAGGGACATGGTTTAGTGGGCATGGTGGTGTTGGGTTGACAGTTGGACTTGATGATCTTAGAGGTCTTTTCCAACCTTAATGATTCTATGATTCTATGATTCTAAAGAAGACAAGAGATAAGAGGTTCGAATCATACCACTGTGCACATGGATTTGAACCTGTGTTTTCTACAAATTGAGAGTAGGAAGAGGCCAAAAGTAGAAGGAAGGAAGAGATAGCTGGATGTTTGCTGTGAAATGAATGCTGGCTGGTTTTGTTGCCAGGGTTGGTGAAGATGAGTGTGGAGAGTTGGCTGAGAATGCCTGCTTTTACACGGCTGGAAACTTTGTGGTCCAAGCCTGAGTGGGTGCATAGTGGTAGAATCACTCACCAAGTCCAAGACAGGTGGCATGCTCCTGGGAAAGGCTCAACAGTAGGAGGGAGCTCAGTGGAATCAGCTTTTTTACAGCTGGTTTTGGACCTGTTTCCATATTTAGTAGCATATTTGACTGAATGAAACTGAAATACTTCAGCACAACTCCAAAACTGTGTTTGTGGATTCTGGCAGGTCCATAGTCTTTGACTTGGTGCTAAATTGCTTAGCCCTATTAGAAATGCTAACGCTTCTGGACAGGAGCATGAGACCTGCTGGTACTTCAGGAATGGTAGTGCTGCAAAGTGTCTCATTTAAATAACACTACTTAGATAGCACGTACTGAGGCTGGACTTATGTGCCTTAATGATAGCTGGACATCTACATCTTTTCTATGTCTTTTCAAAGCTATAACCTATGATCTCTCGGGTATATGAGTGGTTAAATATACACACTCATTTTCATTATTATTTGTACTTGGATCTATGGCACTATTTTCCTCTTCCACCTGAACCAGTATTAAGTTCTGCTTCTAATGTTCATGCCTCTTCAGTTATTTTCACCATAGCCTTCACACTCAGCAACGTCTTGATCAAATAAATCCCCCTGGAAAGAGTATTATTTCTCCTTGTGACACTGCTGCAGTGTGTTCCTCATTTGGTGATTGTGAAGACGTACCATCTAAATCTCCTTCCCTCTCCTCACTGGAGACCTCCCTTCCCCTACTGTTCGGGAATGTGTATTCTGTGTAATCAGAACCTCCATCACTAGCAGGCCTGCCAAACAGTTTGTGTGTGATCTCCCCGCAGGTTGGCAGCAGGGAGAATAACAAGGAGAACTTCATATTGTAAGATGTAATTTTATTAAATGTGTTATTTTCAAGTAGTGTGTATTAGCTATATTAAAAAAAAATGAACAAGAAATGTATTTACAATTTTTAGTGATAACACTCTACTTTGTAAGATTACTATCCCATTTGTAATTAGCCTGAGCCCTGAATATAAGTTAATTTCTACATCGCTGATAAATTTATTTCCAGTCAATTTTCCCTGGTAGCCTTGAAGAGATACTGCTTTCATTGGTTTGACTGCCACGTTCTTTCTTTTATAATCTCTCTGTACAGTCCTCTCTGCAAAACCTCCTTTTTGCTCACTAAAATCCTTCAGTCTTTTGTTTTTGTCACTAAGCTCTTGACCACTAGAGCTCTTTCCACCTGACCAGGTTGCACAGCCTTCTCTCTCCTGCACTGAAATGCCTAATGCATCTTGATTTTCCAGGTCAACACTCATTCTTTTGCCACTATAGTCTAAATCCTCTTCCAAAGCCAATTGTTCAACTGTTTGCTGAGCTTCACTGCCAAACCTTTTGCTGTTCTTTTCCAAAACTGTCACATTCTTTGATTTTATTCTTCTTTCACTTGTCCTGGGAAAAAAAAAAAAAAAAAAAAAAAAAGAGGGAAAAAAGAGAGGACCTTTAGGGTTTAAGCTTTTAAGAGCTTCTCAGTGGGGCAGAGAAAAGGAGCAAGGAGTGAGAGATGAAAAAGCCTGAAAGAGTCAGCTGCTCAGTACTGCCCCATGAAACAGCAGTGGTATCACTCCATGCTGCAGTGATGGGGCTTGAATCAGGACCACCTCCAAAACGGTGGTTCTTCACCTAGGAAGCCAGCTGGCACAGGGCTGTGTATCAGTACATAAGCAGGGTGGAGGACTGAAGAAATAGGGCTCAGATCTGAATCTGAGAGGGAGCCAAAATGACAGATTGACACTATTTATACAAATTTAACTATCACTGAAAATGTGCACAAATTCAGAGTACCYCCAACATCAGTTTCTTTTAAATCTAATTGTTGTACTTATTTTCTTTCACTAATGATCCTAGTGAATTTTTCTCCTCTTTTAAAGCATAATTTCAATAAATATTTAATGCTCCAGCTATTTCCTATACAGCATGTGCGCAGATGCAGAAACAAAATATGCTTTGTTTACCATCTTCTACATTTCAGTGTTTTTCTCCCTTTCCCTCTCTCTCATACATATCTACTTTTTCCACTTGCTCAGTGTTTTTCTTCAAGGCATTTTCTAGGTTACTAGCTAGGTCTGTCATGGGTTGTGTATAGAGATAAACATCTCACAGTACATTTTGCATTACTTTGCTCCTACTCAAGTCAAACAGCACCAGAAATGACTTTGCTCAGAGAGGGATTGGACCTTTTAGTTATCAGACAAGTCTTCTCCAGTTCCTGACTAGGCATATATTCATCTCCTAAAGCCAGTTTTCAGTGACAGAGCTCACTCATTTCCATAGACATAGCAGTTCTCAGTCATTAAGACAGGGCGGAATTTTCTCCTGTGTATGTTCCAGGACGATTACAACATTTTAGGAGTTTCCTGAACTGCAGGCACTCTTCTGCCTGAATCATCAGGCACTCCTGGTGTGAAGCTTCTCTTCGGTCTCAAGACTGACCTGTCTTTTCTCCTTGCCCTTTCCATGTGTCAGCGACTGTTGGCTGTTCTGCATTTTCTAAATTGCTCAGTGCTGCAGGCATTTTCCTTTAAACTTTTTTTTATTCTTTTGTTTCAGCTTACTTTCTGCAGCATTACATATTGTCCTGTGCTCAAACTTCGGAACTCTGTTGACTATTGCTGTTATTATAATTTGCCAGTCCAGCATACAAACAGCATTTTACACAMTTTGGTCACATTCATTGACCTGAAGAGTTCACAGCTTAATTAAAACAAGGCAGAAGGGAGAGGATATTTAATAAGACTTGAGGAGAAACTGCTTTGAGAAAGGGACTTAAGGAGAGATGCAAATGAAGACAGGATTTTTTGAAAAGAAGAACTGGACAGTATGAAAAAATAATGAAATCAGCAATAGAACGMGGAGAACAAGGGAATAAGGAAAATCAGCTGAAGAGATGAGAATGCAGTTATAGACAGACAGTGTAATGGAGTGAGAGCATTGTGGTTGTATGTTGCAGGTCTGTCAGCAAYGACGGGCATTTTGGACAAATGAGCAAAAGGTATGAAAATCAGAATAGCCAGGGTGCAGTCAGATGTTGATAGGGCTGTTGATAGATATGTGGATAATGTAAGCATGGAGATAATGTAGGTGGCTAATCACCACCTCTTTTCCCTTCTGCTTCCCCGAAGGTTACCACCCGCCTCAGATTTGCTGGTATAACTACACATGTAGCTGTCCCCAGCCTGATTCTGTCAAAAGAATTTGGTTTTTAAAACCTACTAAAACACTTTTCTGTGAGGGTTTTACAAATCAAATCATTCTGACAGAACTAGGTTAAGGAGCAGTTGTGCTTGTAGGTCTGAGAGAGCAGTTATCTTGTGGAAGAGAGACATGGCAAAATTTAGTGCCTGTGCACTAAATAGCATAATATCTGTTAACAGGATAACAACAGGATAGTATCTGATTAATAGAGGAGGTAAATATAAACTTGGACAAATTTCTTATTAAAAAAGAAAGGAAAAGAAAAGGAAAATCTTTGTGAAGATCAAGGCATAGAAGCAGAGGATTTAACAAGAAGAGAGCAGAGCACTAACAATGGCATAAAATCTGGGAGATTTGAAGGAGGAGAAGGGAGATATAGAGCACAGCTTTTGGGGATTTATGCACAGCATGTCTCTTGAGAGAAAATCAATGTGATTGTATGTAAGAAAGGCCTCCTTGCAGCAAATATGTACAAGTGGCTACTGTTTAGACAGGCAACCCTAGCAGTGCCATACCTGATGTGTTGGGTTTCCATTTTTGCCATGCTGCTGCTTGCTCAGTTGGTTTCAAAAGGTTGTTTTACAAAATCTTTATGAAAGAAAAATGGATGAAGCAATGCGTCCTGTTTCATCTGCTGGCTGGATAACAGCCCCGCACTACATGTCATTCAATATGTGCAATCAATCAGGCATGACCCTGTCTTGTTTATCCACCTCCCACAGTGTTCACCTTTGCAGTCTTCATCTATTCCATACAGAAAGCAAGGCATGTTATAAAATGCTGATTCTGAAGATCTCTCAAGTGTCCTTTGGGAAGCTGCATATCTTCCTTAAAACAACATGTTAAGCTCTCACAGGTACTCTCACTGAGGATGAAGAAGGAAATTACAACTTCATCCTAGTTTACATTATGCTAGGAAAGCACTTCTGAGACCTCCATCCTCCTTAATGTGCCCTCTTCTTCCTTGTGCATCAAGACTTATCAGTCTTAGTTTGTATATCCACTGGTGCCATCACTAATGGAACAGCAGAAGCAGCCAATTTTATCGTCTAATGTACTCCACGGCCCATGTACAAAGTGCTTTATATATTGTATAACTGAGTTAAATCACATCCAATTCTTCTGGGGCTAATAAAAACACAAATCTGACCTGGAGTTTTACTCCTTGCCAAGCTTATGCTTCTTTCTTCTTCCCTGAGGTGCTGTAGCTGCTTAATAAAAAGGTCACAAACAATATTTCCTAGCAACAATGAATATTTTCTTTAAAACGGCTAAATAATTTTCAGTGAAACTGTTACAAAGAAGAACAGCTCCCCTGACTCTGATCAAGCACTTCAGAAAGTCAGCCAAGAAATGAAAATACTAGGAACTTGCTTTAGCAATCAACTTCAGCGTGAGACTTAAAGTTAGGTGCTTACTTAAATACCTTGCTAAATTGGGATCTAAGAAAATCATAAACTACAGAAAAAGGTCCTTTTTAATATCTAGTTAAGATAGCAATTTCATAATCACTTTAAGCCAACCTAAGTGGAATGAAACAAGCAATCCTACCCTCTGTCCCATCTCCAGCCATGCACTTCTGTTGGACTTAAGAAGCCAGTGACCTAGTTCAGGGAACTAATCAATATGAAAGAAATACCCTATTTGTGCCTTACAGCCTCCCTCCATCCCCTAGGCTGGTTTTCAGCCTCATTAGTTTCTTGGTCCAGCCTAGCATGCAGTGTGGATACCAAAGGGTGGCAGGAATGTGTGGTTCAGATTAGGGGAGAGAGGAAGCTCGTCCATGTAAAGGGCAACTCTCACTTATGCTGGGGTAAAGCAATTGTGAAATTCCAGCTACAGAGATCTAAACCTGCATGTCCATATCTGACTAGTAAAATTTTTTGTTTATTTTAAGTCAAGACCGTCAACACAGTTATCATATCCTCAAGAGAAAAGAAAATGTTCAGGATTTTGGTATAAACACTGCACACAATTTTAAGCAGAGGAGAAATATGTATCATTTACTGCAACAAATAGGASTCTACTGGGAATTTATTATGTAGTTTCTGAAGCTGCTTTGTACGTATCCATTAGACTATAATAGCTTCTTCTAAGAAGCTAATTAGCTGCATCTCAAGAGGTGGTAATGTCCACATGGAAGGTTGTCTCTGTAAGGCACTGATTATGTCACATCTGGATAAAAGACTGGCTAACCCTTTCCACTTCACAGTATGACAGGTGTAAGAAAAAGCCAGTTACACAGATAGTAGTTAAACATTTGCTTTTCTAACTGCAGAAGCTTACAAGATAGCTAGGAGTCAGCTGTACATATGTAATATTGAAACAGGAGGTTGTTGCATTTAAATTAAGATTTCTTTGATAAGATTTCAAGTGAATTCAAGATGCTTACCTTTTTCTCACTGGGTCGGTAGGTGCAGGAGGCATGAACAATGTATTATCAGACAAAGACTGAATAACTGAGGTGATTGGCTTAATTTTTTCAGACTTCAAAACATAATTATCCATTAAAGTGAATGCCAATATAAAGACTACTGTGGTAGCTGACAAGCTTAGCTCAGCTACAATAGCTGACATCTAAGCATTCATATTAAAGCTATGGCTGAAGAAGTTTTTATTTGTTAGTGTCTGAGCATGCCCATGAGCAAGAGAGAAAACATGGATTATGTAGGTAAGAAATCTCTAGTGATCCTGGGGAAGAAAAGGCAATCAAGTGCCATGTGAAGACATCAGCCCTGACCTACAGTAACTGCACTTTTCTAACTCTCATTTTCTTTTGTCTCCCAACTGTGCCAAGCTTGCAGCCAATATAATTATGTGGGCAAGCATTCATCAGGGATCAGACCGAGCCTATCACTTTCATTGTCCACTGTTGCTGCAAGAAGCCAGTAGAAATGAAGCTAGCACATTAAGCCACTGAACATTTTAACCCTCTGATCTGTAGTTACTCTAGCCAGGAAATAAATGACTGTGCAAATGTACAACCTGGGGGTGGGTGGGTGGGGGAAGTAAGCCATGATTTAAAATCTGCCTTAGTGTCAGAAAAGATCAATTCCTTCAGGTACCTTCTAAGAGTCTGTATATGCTCACTAGGGCTTTGGTCCAGCAAAGCACTTGCACTGAAGTACAGACATTAAGTTAAATAAGTACCTAAAAGTCTGCTGAATCAAGGCTGAAAATGGTGCTATGCATGCTATTTGAATTCTGTCTTTTGTAAAGTCTAGTCAAAATTCAACTTTTTCACCCCTGTATTTCAAACCAAGTAACTCTGTTCAATTGACTGAACCACCTGATTTTTCAAGAGGCAATTTGAAATACAGCGTCAGCAATATCTTTGGTCAGGGACACTGATCATACTGGATCTTCTCTGTTCCAAGCAGCGTATCAGCTTCCTAGCATTGCCAGAATCTTTAAGGAGTTAACTAAATCTGAGAAAAATCATACTTTTCCTGTGATGGAGATCTGCCAGACTGTGATGCTCTGTCGCAGCTGGGTTTGGCTTCCTAGCAGGTGGTGATCACAAGGGAAGCTGGAGTTTTCCCTGGACTGCTTGGGTTGTTTGAATTTGTTCCAAATGGACATCAGACACCACCACTCAGGGTGAATCCCAGCTTTCTATTAGATCTCACAGCATCATGAATAATGTCAACAGAGAAAATGCACACATGAAATAAAAAGCAAACAAACAGGATCAAGAGTTCAAAACAAATGGCTTCGCTCTTACTGTAGGGAGGTGAAGTCATCTACTATTTAATATTCATGGTGCATTTTAATAAAACAATGGCAGGTTGAGACTCCAAATGCTAAAGAATAAGATTTTATCTTAATTAGGTCAATGTGTACTTTTTACCAGCTAAAAAACAAGGGAGGGAGTGGGTCATACATTCATTTTTTATTATCACCTTCAGGCTTCTCTTTGTTCTTTCTCTCCCTTTTATCCTATCCCATGTTCTAACCCCCATGTAAACTCTGATAGATTATGTCAGCCCATAACAGAGGGCTGCTGCCAGGTTGCTATCTGCATTCATCCTATGTTGCTCTGCTTCTTTCATTATCAGAATAGACCTTAAGGGCCAATGAGCACAAAGGAATGCACATTCGCAAATCTCAGCAGTGTAAGGATTCATGTACAGCTAAAATTTGATATTGTCAGACCAGAGCATAAATYGGGGCSGGGGGGGGGAGAAGAAAAGAAAAAAAAAGAAAACAAAACCCCAAAACCCAAAAGCAAGCCAGGGATATAAGCAAGCTAAGTCTGTATATGGCATGTTTGTAAAATATCTCTCTCTCTTTTTGCATTTATGTCACCAATAATATTGTGTGATTAATGGCATGCATCAGGAGTTCAACTCTGCTTATTGGCATGCTGCTTCTGCTGTGGAGAACCCTATGGTTTAGGTTCCTTTTATTATTACGGATGGCAAAATAAAGATCTCCATGACCATCTCAAGGGTTTTACCTGCAAGTCTGTACCATACATCATTTTTCTTTCTCAGTTTTCTGCAGTTAACAAACTGAACAGACTCTTACTCCCAGAGTACACCTAAAATATTTCCAGGTATTGGCATCTTACTACCAACACCCACCTGATGTTCTTCTGTAAGAAGAAGAACATTTTACAGCTGTGGGAGAGACGTGGTGTGATTCCTGAGAGTGCTGATTTGGCCAAAGTAAAGGAAACTTAATCCAGTGTTTGCATATCAAATAAAAGATGGCAAAGGGGCTCTTGCATGCTGGCCAAGACTCATGGTTTCATTGTGTTACATGCATTCCATCTGAATTAAATAGTCAAACATTTTTCCATGCTGCACAATACTTAGTGCATGTAGCATTTTCATTTCCAAAGTGTGCCTTATAAACATTAACCAAGTAAACCATATAATATGCTTGTGGGATAGTTAATTGCGTATTATTATCTTATTTTGCTAATACCTAAATTGAAGGCTAACTACTGAGACAACTTGCCCCAGACTGTGCATTAGCAGTATTAGAAACCATTCTCACAATCAATCACATGTAGGTTGAATACACTCTCTGGGATATTCAAATACTGAATGTAACTCTGAGAGCTGTGATGAAGCACCGAAAGCACAGAAAGTGTGCCGAAAAGGAGCACAGTTAGGAGCAGGCAGTTCTGACACAGCTTGGTTCATAGCTAAGCCCACTCAGGATTAAAAAACCCAATGAATTCTTCTGTGTGTTCTCCAGAGAGATTCAATCCCAGTTGCATACTTTGAAACATTAATCATGTACCCACTGCAGTAGACTCCACAAAAAATGAGTTGGCAGTGGCTTTTTCCTGCTGTTGCTTCCCTTTCTATACAACACTCCAATGACTCATATACTTAGGAAGGTTGTGCAAAGCCAGGTGTCAAGTGAGAGTCCCAGATACAATGCCCTCCTTCACCTAACATGATTGAAACCTATTTTTTCTGGGAGACTGCCTCAGCCAAAGGTAACTGGCAGTCCTGGGGGAGGAAGGACTACACATGTCTTTCTGGATCTTTAGTAAAATTAAAGAAGAAATACAGTCTTGGTGTATGAACCAATAAAAGACAGCAGTCTTTCTTCGGCAGTGGAAGATCCCATGAAAAATTAACTTAAAGGCGAACACAGTTGGTGTTTAGATCAATGCTATTGCTTCTAAAAGGCATATTTCTCCTCTACCATGTTGGTGGAAAGAAAAGGTAAAAATCTTTCTAAAATGGAATGTTAGTTCTCATCCCTGTCTGCTGATGCAATATTTCTACACAGTCACACAGCTCGGAGACAAAGACGACCTCCTGCACAGCATCACCCAGTGCTGTCTTCCAGTCCAGCATTGCTGCTGAAACAGGACGATATCAACCAGACATCCTCATGACTGCTAATTTAGTGTTTGCAAAAGTGTTGTCAAGGGATTAACTTTGAATTGCTTTTGTAATAATTTTCCATGGGATATTGAAATCCTATTGACATTAAGGATTGTAACAGCTTATTCTGCTAACCTGTTTTTAAATAAGTACTTTTGGAGAGCAGGCATCCTGGGAGAAGCGAGAAAAATAATGGGTCTGGGTGTAAGATGATTAATGTTCATTATTAAACTGTTACAATACCACCTTTGTAACTGAACTGGTGYACATTTGGCTGTGTAGAATGCCTGACTTCTGGGTAGGTTCTTTCTAAGAAACTAAGTTAAAAATTCCTTCCTCTGATCAGACCTTATTTAAGATTACTTATTTATTAGTTGTTAAGTTATTCATGATAAACCAGATTTCCTCAATTCCTAAATGAGTTGTCTTTTCCACAGCTGTAATGTTTTAGTTATCTGTGACAAAAAGAGGCAGGATTCACTGCTGCATTGGCAATGAAGTGCTGTATCAAATCCTCCCAGGAAAATTCATTTCAGAGGTGCCAGCTCTTGCCGCTGTCTGTACACAGAGCCAAAGTGCTTCAGCAGAGACTCAGTCTCCCACGCTGCACATGCAACTAGCCTGAACACCTCCTCCCACTCAGGATCCACAGCACAGAGCCCTCATCTGAAGAGGGGTTGTGAAAGAACAGCTTTTTGCACTGTTAGCTTGGAGCCCAAGGGAGCGGCCGTTCAGGGTTTTATGTGGGTACTCATGAGAAGACATATGTCTGCTGGTGCCTGCTTCCTCTTACTTGGATATGGCATGGCAGTAGGTCTGTCTCTGAGCGAGCGCAGAGCTTCTTCACCAAGGGAGAAGGATTATCCAGCCATGTAGGAAGAATTCACTATCTGAGCAGCTACACTTCATATCTGTCAATGAAAAAGCAGGGCACAAGAGTGCCATGGGCCAGATCCAGCTAATGGACCATGAATTGGATTATGCATGCCCTGATAAGCAAAACTCTAAGCAAGAAATTGGGGGATATGTATTCTCAGCTTGAGGAGCAGAGCACCTTAGCTGCCAGGTTATTCTGTAACCTGTAGGGAAGCCAGTCTCCACCTTTCCTTCTCCCCCTTGAGGCCAAGTTCTGCACAGAAAACGACAGAATTTATGGAGCCTGAGAGACAGAAAGAGGGACCCTAATTCTGCAGCTTGTTAATGAAGCATCCTGGCACCGAAGGCGAGACTGATTCATTCCCTGCTCCAGGAACTACATATACATTTTGCCTTGGATCAGGTACATGAAGAGCAGAGGGAGAAGAGATTACCCAATCCATTAGCTGTTGAGCTACTTAGCAGAACACTAAAATTTCTATTCTGAGATTACTACTTTCAGGTGTATCAGAAATACATGTTTGGCAGTTTTCTCTCACTTTCAGCTTTATTATGCTGACTTCATCACACCGAAATAACTATCCCCAGAATTACTGTATATTCATGTCTTATCTGTAGGAAATGTAGGACTGAGCAGCAGTACATGGTATATGTGTATGCAAATGAAAGGGTAAATGTACTGGAGAGGCTTCTTAAAATAACTGTAACCACTGTAAGAAAGAGAATTATCCCTCCTCCCAAAACCCTGAGAGAGCTGCAGCTGTGGGAGCGGGAGGCTGAGGATGACTTACGTGTGTGTGTGTGTGAGTGTGAACGTAACACTGTTGTTCAAAGCTTGATTTTATGAACTCTTCATCTTCTCCATGTCCTGGGACAGGGACCCCAGCCCTTCATCTTTTCTAGCCTCCTTTTCACCACCCCTTTGCTTTCTCAGCAGCCACACTTAGCAGTTTCCATTTCCTTTGTGCTGCTTCTTTCCCCACTCCTCTTGTCCTTGGATCTCTGTCCATGCCTCTACTTCCATGGCAATGGGGCTGAAAGGAGCAAAGATGTAAAGAAAGGGGCAAGAAGAATGACTTCTAGGGAAGGCCCTGTCTTCATAGTCTCCACAGTTCATACATCATTTACTGCTCTAAGCTCTCATGCTAATGTACGTAATTCAGATTTTATTTAAGGATGCAGGTTATCTGTTTACTTGTTTGTAGATTACAATATGTTTGCTATGTAAGTTATATGAGATGCAACTCTGCACATGTGATTGTGATAGCTTTCTTATGGGGGTGAAGAAGTTAAAGCCTATCAAATGATGAAAGATATAGCTAGATGGCTATACAGTGAAAGCCTAGGAATAGCTTATAAAATTCTCTGAGTTCTCATCTTGGCTCTATCACAGATATTGTCTGTGCTCCAGAAAATGACCTACTTTCTCTCTGCTATCTTTACAATGGCAGTAATATTTCCTTACTTTACAAAGCGACGGTTGAGGATCAAATCATTAACATTTAGTGGCCCTGTATATGCACTGTCAAGCCACAATGAGCCGTTGTGACATGGTCCTTATGAATTTAGTATTATTGGAATCTTTATTATTATCATTAAATGAATTACTGTCAAGAGAGTTTCTTATGACATGTTCTATTAATAATAATGTAATAATAAATAAAAACAATAATGGAAATGAATGATTTGGGAATCAACACTTCTTTGTTCTGCACTTCTGGTGTTTGCTGTCTCATTCTGATGTTGACAATGTTTTGTTTCTGCAGATCTAAGTCTAAAAAGTCTAGAATCTCACTTATATGTATTTTTTTCCCTTGGGCAAGAAGAGATGAATTGTAACACAATAAAGCAAATTAGGACGCATTATACAGTACATTTAAGAAGCTAATTTGAATAATCACATCGCTTGATCAAAAGTTTATTAAAATCAGTGGGAGTCTTAAATGGATTAACTTATATGGGTTTTTAAATCAAGTCCTTCATATCTTTTCTACTAGATATTTGAACTGCACTTCCTATGTGCAGTCAGGAGGTAGCAGACACTTAAGAACTGTGAGTCAAAAAGAAGGAGAAATTCAAAAGGAAAAGATCTGTTGACTGAAGACTCAGATGCAACTCAAGAAGGAACTAAATTGTTTTCTGCACCTGAGGAGAGCAAATGCTAAGATGATTTAGTGTTTCACCTCCATCCTCAAAGATTGCTCAGATGTGTGAGGTGAAATATGATTTACRGAGCAATGAAAAGAATGATTTACAATTGGGCTATGAGAGATGTTTTGTGCTGACCACTCCCCAAAGACCTGAATGGACTGGATTGCCACACTTGAAGTTAAATTATCACAGGTATGAGCCTTCCATGGACTGATTATGGCTTTCATTCTAGAAGATGAAGGAGGCTGAACATTTGAGCTTTCCTGCTTTCAGTTCTTTTTTCGTATACTGTCCCCTTTCTCTTAGGACTATATTCTGCATTTTTTGGGATTCATGCGCCTCTTTTGGGATGGAATAAACAACCTGGAGTAGAAAAATATGTTGTCAGCAACTAGAGTCTTTTCTCAAAATTAATTCTGTGATCTTTTTAACCAAGGAGGATTCAGCTCAGTGTGCTGCTGTGTACATGAGATTCCTTTCATCCTGAAACAACAGGCTGAGGAACCCAACAAACAGCAGCTGGCTACACAAAAGTAAGACAAGAAATTTGCAAAGGAAATTCTATGAATTTCTATATGAACAAATGAATTCTATTCTATGAATTTCTATGAACAAATCTCTGCCACATAAAACTTCCTTTCTGCATTGTGCTTGATTAGCATATTACTGAGTTCAGCCTACACCTGTTTTCCCCCCCTTCTTGATTTCAACTATAATGTGCTTCTTTGTGTTGCACCATTTATTACTAAATGAATCTAGTTCTAAGGATGTGCATGCAGCCAATTTATTCATTAGATCTATTGTAGTGGAACTGAATAAAAGGTTTTATTATCAATCTCCTTAATTTCCAGATAGGATTTAGTGGAAATCAATATTAGAGAATGCATAATTGTTAAATCTTCTTAAATTAATAGACTCATTCATTAAGCCCCCCAAAAATACTTAGCTGGTATTTCTTGTGACTTTCTCTAATTAATTAGCAAGTAGAAAACGATAGTGAGCAGAACAGCTTTTGGCAATCATATGGTGGAATCTGAAGACCAATCTTGAGGAAGAATTAATTTGGATATGTATATACAGTATTTCACCCATAAATTGATTATAGGAGAATGCACTGCATAAGAAGAAAAATGGTAGTTGTATGCTGATGGTCGGCAAAAAATCCAGTACCCAGCAGGTGGTTTTAAGCAGTTCAAGCTGGGACGTGTACCAATGTGTAGTCACTAATGAATAGTAGTCAGTTTTAAAAGCTTTGGAATTAAATATAGTGCAATCTATCTGTATAAAATGGCACGGCATGTATGCAGTTTTTGTGAGATTTTCATTTGTGCCTAACTAGACAAGTTTTCTGGGCCAGAAACGAAGAAACAAAGCACTAAAAGATGCTGGAAGAGAAGAGCAAGTGATAAAAGGCTCTGTAGTCAGGTTCTGTGTTGTCCGTATATGAATATGTGGTCTCCATYATCATATCTAGGAGCTGTAGGTTTTATTTTGTCCCAGAATTTAAGTCTTGGGGAAAAGGAATACACACTGATGAGTGCAGATGCTGGTTTATTGTCAGCAATTATTGATTCTGCTGTGGGCTTCAGCAGTGACTGGTCATCTCCTCCAGAGAACCTGTTGGTGACAGCTCAGTGGAATTTAGACTGAGTCTGGAACTTCCAGTGTCACAACACAAGTTGGTAGGAGAAAACCTTGCTCCTACCAAACATGTAAGTTACACTGCTTTTAGCTTTAAGCTACCTAAAGAAAGGAAAGGAGTGTACAATGAACCCCCAAGGTTCATTTCAGCCACTGCTGAAAGGGGCTTTCTGATCTCTGTCTCTAGCTCGTCAGGGACATTCCTTCCTTTTGCATTCCCAGCATGGTTCCATACTTTGTATTTTTAGTGTGTGTAAGTTATGCTTACTGTGTCTAATGACAGAGCAACAAACCATGCATATATGTACTCACAGGTGGTAGAAGGAAATGAGTCTGTGTCCTCCACACTTGCCAGACAAGTGGGAAAAGTGGAGAAGAATATGCACTCCTGTCTGACAAAGCATCTCATGTATCTCCTCTCGGGGATGGCTACAGAGAAACTGGAGCTGCTGCTAAGTGTACTGGGCCTCTGTACTGTCTCTGTTGTGCTGCCTAGCTATACAACACCTAGGTAGTATCTATTGTTTTCCCTACAAAATAACAAGGTGAAATGCTATTACAGCCCATGATCTGAGATGAAGCATGGTCTAGAGGAAAACAAAACAATTCCAGCATGAGGGCAGAGTTTCATCACAGTTAGCAGAGATACTGCTGTCTGACTAGGAACAGTGATACAGAAATAACATGGCTACATTTCCTTAAACTGCCTTGGGATAATACAACTTTGAGAGTCTTGAAACATAACAAACATTACATTGACTAAGAAAGAAAAAACAGGTCTGAGGAACTCTGCATCACACTTACAGTGCCCACCATTGAAAAAATCTCTATCCATGATACAGACCATGGCACATTCGTAAGGTTCATTCTCCAATATCCACTGGACATGTTGAATCTGCGGGGCTGAGGATGTTTCCAGAATGCATGCTGTGACAAGACCCAGATATCAGAGTCTCTCTCCTACAGTCTGTTTCCCCTTGAAAGAAAACCTGGTAGCATTGGTAGGGAGAGAATTAACATAACTGGGTGTCAAGGCTCCAGGATACTTCATGGATTATACCTGTGCTGCATTTCAGATACCATCATTGACTCTGCAAATGCCAACACTGCTTGAAACACTATTGTTCAGAATGAGCCTACTAAAACCAGTGACAGAGACTGACCAGTTTAGGTTGGCAGGTGATTATGCTTTGACAGTATATGTGGAATTCAGTTTTGGCTAGTATATATCTCCTAGACAGACACATGTAGTTCTTTTTGAACTACATTTTTCCCAATCAAAATATTTCAGCTTTTTTCGTCTGACCACTGGTTTGATATTTAGTACCTACTCTTTCATCATGGTACTGCTTTTCTGTTTGGGCTAAATACTGACTACTCATTTCTTATTTGTCCATGTTTTTACTCTTTCTAAGAAACTGTTCATTATAGTGCACAGCAACTCTCTTCACACTACGGGATTGATTTGTTTGTAATTGAGTCTGTTGGATGGAGCTAGTATTAGTACTTGTGTTTTGGTGTATGCCCACTAGCCATGAATCTTGCAAGATCTTTTAATAGACAGACACCGAGACCCTTTCCATTTCAACTGGCATGACTTTTGGGCACCATGTCTCAGTACTTGCCCCAGCTCAAACATAAAGCAAACAAAAATCCCCAAAGCAACATCAGAACAGTAAAATTCTGGGAAATAAGCAGCAGTGTGAGATAGTAATAGGAAAATAGATTGACTGTTCAGGCTAAGGCTATCTTTGCTAACGTTACACTGGATCGGTCTGAGCTGATTTTTTTAAATCAGGCTGATTTCATATTCGGCTCCAGAATTCCTCTTAGGATACATAAAAGTGGACTGAGCACTCGTGCTTGCTCTTCAGAACGGTGACAACATTTTTTTTTTGGAACTATCTACGGCTTTGTTGGTTTACAGAAATGCCCGAGGTGGAATATACTCGGGAGTCCCATCTTCCTCAGATTGCACCAGATTCTCACATGATTTATTTAAGTGCAGATCTAGTCCAGTACTTCTGCCATGAATGATACTGCATTAGGCATTTAGCATCATAAAAGTTCCGTTCCTGATTCTTTTGATCAGTGACTGTCAGCATAACTCATCTGAATAGCRCCTACTTAGCAAACCCTCCACACAGCTCAAAGTATCAGAAAATACCATGCCTAATTCCCTTCTGAGTTTTTGTATTTCCTTTCATGCCATCTGAGAGCCCACCAATTTTGGAGCTGTAATGAATCTTATATCTATCCCCTTCAGCTTATTATTTTATGGCATTAATATTTCCCCATAAGCTGATGAGAAAAAAACAGAGAGAAAAGAAGATGTATTGATTCTCTAAATCATCAAAAGAGAATATTTCCTCTCTTTTTTTTTGCTTTTCAGTCCTTAAGTAATATATAAATTACTTATAAATTAGTATAACAACTGTCTCATTCTATACTAATCAGCAACAGTAAAACATGTGCATTCCTTTAGAAATAAATACAATTCTACAGAGTTTACACTACATAAAGAAAGGTTTTTGCATTTTTTTATTGTTACTATTGTCTCCAGATGCTGTTCTCTTAGCTTATTCTTCATTAAATTCCTTTGCAAATGTTTCTATTAAGGTCATCTGCAATTGTGCTGGCGTTTAGGTTCAAGAGAGTGCTAAACAAATCAGACTGTCTAGTGTTTAAGCTTTACAGCCTTTGGACAGGGATAGGAACAATTTGAGCAATAGGTTTTCTATAAAAGACAGTCTGAGTATGGCCCCAAGTGTATTAGGGAGCAATACTAATGCCAGAGCAGAAGATGGTCCCTGCTTCAAAGTATTTTTAAGTAAGCTATTACATAAAAGCTAAAAAATAGAAGTAGATACACTGGATAGAAGCTGAAGCTGCAAAAACAGTGAGTCTATACTCGTCCATGTGATAAACATTGCTCCAGTCCACCAGTGGTATAACACCAGAAATACTGACAAATTGTCTAAATTTCAGGAGAAAACCTCCATTTAGTAGAAGTATTAAATTAGTTATGAATTCAGAGGAATAAATAGCATTAGGTTTAACTACAACAGTTGTTGATCCCTCCAACAAGTTCTCAAGTCAGAAAGACTTTCCCTTAGGTTTGCTGTGCCATAGGGATGGGTAGCCACCTTCTCTTTGGTCTACTGAAACCTTAGAAGAGTGGTTTCATTGCAAGCCAATTTCTGCTTGCAGTGCAGAAAGGAAGAATGTCCAATAGACCAGCCTGAATGAATACTTGTGCTGTAAAGTGCCAGGTCACTAACTTTTTGAAAAAATTCCTTGGAATTCATTAACTCTACTATTATAAAATACATTTTTTAAAGATTGAGTATTCAGTCATGATATTGCGATCATTTTTATTTTTCATCACAAAGTATGTGTGCTGTAATCACAGAACTGCATAATTTTGGTTAAGCTTTAGGGTTTGTTGTGGGTTTTTTTTTTTTCTTTTCTCACTGAAAAGCATGTATGGAGGAGAATTTGATTGCACTTTTTTTCAGATGAGAGCTGCACATCTTGGCCACCAAATGAACATGTCTTCTGACACTGTAAAGCACATTGCAATTTTTTTCTTTCTAATGAGTTTTTAATCTGTGCCATTACACGAATACAGTTATTAACTGATATGATCTTCTGTTTTGTTTTTACTTTAAAAAATCTAGCTTGCAATTTGAGAAATAAAAATAACAAAACATGGATTATTGTACAACAGGATTATAGGAGAAAAGCAAAAGTTATGCCTTTCAACAAAGCTACTAATTGTGGTCTCTTTTTAGTAAATGCAACCTGATTTTAAGATTCATTATATTTTTAATAGAAAATAAAATAATAGCACATTTAAATGTATTTTTTCCTTCAGCCCAGACAAATCATTCCGTATGCTGGATCTGATTTGTTGTTTTCAGAACATATAACCATCTCATATTCTTTCAAGTGAGTACAGAACCAGAAGGTGCAATTGCTAACTTTCATTATTTTAAAACAGTAAGTATACAGGTGCAGAAAATAATTTTTCACGAGTAGGAGGGATCAGGTTTTTTATTTCTTTAAATAAGAGGAAAAGTTATTTTAAAACTGTAGTTTTAATTGCACTGTTACTTGTCATTTGAAGTGACACAACCTTCTAATATATACCTGTTTAAAATGCTACAAAACAKTAACTGTCATTTACCGAGTAACATGGCATTTAGAATGCCTCTAAAGAATGTGTTGTATACACTTAAAAATGCATCCAAATTGAGCAGTTAATCCTGTTTATAGTTTTGAGAAACTATATGAGTCTAGGCTTCAGATGAAGCTCAGGGAGCTGATGCTAGAAGGAGGCAAAATTTTCTGTTGTGTTTATTCATACAATTTATTCTGGTCTAAGCTGAATAGACAGGAAAAACAAACAATCTAGACAAAAGACTTGCTTAAATTCCCTGGAAGCCAGAAATTTGGCAGAAATTTCATGCCAGAGAATGCCAATACACTGTTTCAGAAATGACTATTGCTGTGTGTCTGCTCACYGAAATTGAAATTCCTGTCAGTTGCCTGTTTCTGCTATTTGTAGAGTTAAACTTGACAAGAACTAATCAGTAGCCTGGGATCATGCAGTTTGTAGCTTTGGTTAAAGCCTGGCTCCATGGTAGGTCAACCGAGACCTCTGGCATGGCTAAGTGCACCCATACCATCGATGCTGGGACTCCGGCACCCCGACCCTGGGAGAACCTGGACAGGCTGGTTTGCCCTGAGCTACGGAGTCGGAAACCTCTGGATCCTGGCCTTGAAGCAGCCTATGTGGAGGTCTGTCTGAAAAACACCAGGGTAATGAGGGGAGAGAAGGGGCATCAAGATCTCCAGGTCTCTAACCAGCTCTACTGGGAACTGTGGCTACTAGAAGATGGCTTATAAATGGGCAAACTGGAAGTACCATGCCTTTATCTCAGTGCAGCATTTTCCTGGCAGATCTGTCTCAAAAGCTGGGATACTGAGGCAGTCCAGGAATCTGTGGGAAAACTGCCTTGCCCTGTATCAACTTTTGTCAAACCCAAGATATTTCTGACAAAGCATGCAGGACTCAGTAACATTCTCCCATGAAATTAATTTAATCAGAAAACAGCTAACCAGCTGTAGTTGTTACGTATATCAAAAAAGACCGTTTATGGAATGGAAAAGCACCAAGGGCTAGTTAACAAAAAATGCATATTGCATTACCGAAGACTGCAATTCTCAACACTTAGGGTAACAACTTTGAAATTCTGCAGTTGTGTGAATATATAATTCTTATCTAAATAGTTGGAAATTTTGAGCCAAAATCTGGCCTTGAAAGTCCAGATACCTAGGAGTTGGTGGTCCTGCTGTGAATGCATGTTTTGTAAACAAGAGGAAGAGCTTAAATCTGCTTTAAAAATGCCAGAACACTGAGCTAGTCAGGTCTATCAGTCAGAAATGAGGAAGAGGTATGTGTCTCCCAGGTCCAGTTTCTCCCAGAGAATTAGGAACTAAATCAGGCCACAGAAAGAGATTTGACTTTACTTAGCAACCACAGCCCTAAATGCTTTCCTGGAGCTGGCTATACCAGCCAAAATAAAAGCTGGTAAAAGGGCCTTCTAGGAGCTCACTGACAGAGGATTGACTCAGTCTGTGTGAGATTTGGCTTCAATTCCTTCCTCTCCCATTTGAATTTCATCACCAATTTCGTGGGTGACTTCTGAGATATGGTTTAGGTTTCTTCAGCATCTCCTGGTAAAACTGATAGAAGGGAGCACAGCTCTCCAGCTGGGTGGTGTGAGTAGTCACTGCCAAGATGGGACACCTGGATTACAGTCATAGAATAAAACATTGGCAGTAGTAAGAGTGTCCACCTGAGTAACAGGAAATTTAGGAATCAGGAGTGGAACCTGTCTTCTGCACCTTGTAGCAATGATAAAACCGCTGAATGCTTGATAAAATTAGGGGAGGGAGAAATACCACCTTTTTCCAGCCTTTTGGAGAGGCTGCTCTTCAGTATTTGTGGTCTGGCAACACTTATTATGTCGGGTTCTGCAGGTGAGATGAGTATGAATCCTAGCAATTTGAGTATCCTGGCAGGTGTCAGGAGGTTTGGGCTACCCGCTCAGTAGTGTAAGGGATTAGGAAGTTCTAGGTGTATCCAGAATTATGCCTAGAAGACCTAGAGGAGTTTACCAGTGAAAACTTGTGTCCACCTAGCCTTTAGATTTTAGAAATTTCCGAGCAGCAGCTGATGGTCTCCTGAACTTGCATGTTTACATTATGGCTTTGTATCATTATTTGAGACGGACTTTGCCTACACAGTTGCTACACAGCTAGTTCCGCAAGGAATGGCTGAGTCCTGTGGTTTGGTTCAGGTGTATATTTTTCTGTGATGATGACGCTCTATCATCTGGGCTAGTTATCACAGTGACTGATTCCAAAGTGCCCAAGCAAATGATGTCTGCATCCAAAAATGAGTTAAACTACCAGCAGACTTAACTTTGCATTGAATCTGTTGTTGAGATACAACGGTTGCAAAATCTCACAAGCTATTATTTAAAGAATTCAGCCTTCAAGATAAGCCACTTCCAGCCACGAAATCTACAGGTTCTTTTGCTCAGTGATACTTTGTTTAGCTGGAGCAGAATAGGGGATGCTTAAACTTGGAGTGCTTTCATAGCTGACCCCAAGATGTGCCCCATTATTTATGTCAGTGTGTTGGGAAAGGGCCCATAGCATCAGGAGGTCAGAAAGAAATCAGAGAAGAAAAAAGCTTAAAAAGGAAAAATTCACTTGTTAAATATTCTGTTGTTTAGTCATGTTTTTGTAGCCACAAATGTTCTTAGAAAACTAAACAGTGGCTGGCAACACCACAAGCGATAACTAAGGCTGGTTAGGGCTCCAGCGCGTGTGTGTGTGTCTTATGTGACCTAGAGAAATTCACACAGTTTAGCGCTAAGATGCTCATCACGTCTGACCATTTTGATAAAGGCATGAGTGTGATAATAGTTTATATAAACGTTGTGCTGCCCGTTACTCTCCTCGAGCGCATTCACCTGGTAGTGGTGGTCCAACACAGCCACCACGAGAGCTAGCTGAATGTCTGAGATGGGATCAGCCTCACTGGAGCAAAAACAATTTTCTTCCCACTTGCTTTCTTTCAGTAGCATGCTGATGGCTATGGGGGCTCTCCAACCCTTTGGGCTGTCCTCTGGCTTTCTATAGGGCTGAGTTTGTTTTCTGAAAGTATTGTGTCCCTACTCTGGACAACATGAATACCCATCTCTTTTGTGAACCACAAAATTACCTTGTTTTCTTAGAGGAGCAAAAGTGAGGATTTTTAGCAATCCCGAATGAGTTCTAGCACTATTTCCTTGAAAATAGACTTGTGGTTGAGAACAACAAAACCATATTGAAGATATGCTCATTTTCTGCATGTGCCCCTGGAGTCCATTGCCCAAGTACAATGAACAGTAATGTGTTTCTGAAAGCTTGTAAAATACACATGTTTAATGTAATATTAATAAAATAGTTACTGCCTCTTAAAAAATTAAGAATTAAAATATGCATGTAGGGTGGTGAATGCAAGAGCAATGTGAAAACTATGCAGTTCAGGATTGTTAAATTTTCATGACAAAGTATCTAATTAAGATTTAGCATAAAGTGAAATTCTTACAATAAAGGGAGACTTAGATTTACTACTAAAACTGAAGTTTAAGATCGTAAACCACAATATAGTAATGTATCTATGTAYATTCAGAAAAAACTCATTGTGTGGAAATTTGGTTACATTCACGTATTAACATATGCATTTTCAAAAAGCTGCTAATAGTTTATTGAAATTATTACTATACAAAAAGTAGAGACCCATTTCCAGTGGATCTAAAAATTAAAAASTTTGGGAATATTTAAAATCTGCCTACACAATAGAATTCCCTGGTGGGAATATAAAAAAAAATGAGCTTGGTTTTTCTCCTAATATTCCCGACTAAGATGAGAAACATGTGCAAGTTGGAAAAGCATACTGAACTTGATAACAACATGGAGTGCACATTTTGTGTTTAAGTGACAGCGTTTTTAGACTGGAAAAGTGCACGACAGATTGATGGTAAGAAATGTAACAGTTTTGAGCTGAAACATATACCTCTTGTTTGTCTTTCCTTTCAAGAGACTGAGGGCTCTGGAGACACAAAATGTACTCAAGCTCTCTACAGAAGAAGAAAATCTCAGTAAGGAGGGATCCAGAGACACCTGTCCTTGATGTTTTCATTAGTATCTTGGAAGACAGAATGGAAAGAATTCTTGTGAAATCTGCCCTTGACCCTGATCTGAGACAGATGTGAGAACGCTGCAGAACCAGAAATCAGAATATCCCAACAACCAGAAAAATGACATGGGAAAAAAGAAACGTAATTCAATTCAGAGAAAACAAAGTCCCAATTCTACTCTTAGGAAAAATCAATGACAATATCAGAAATGAGAACAATGAAGCAAGTAAATGATGTTCAGGAAAAGGATCTAAGGATCCTTGCAAATCTAGTCTCTCCCAGAACAGACTGACCACAGGTTAACAGAACCATGTTGCTATCAAGACAGCAAAGAAATGAGGTAGGACTCAAAGCATATTAAATAGACTCAATACACAAAGTAAGCCTGCTCTGCCCAGCACTGTTAGACCTCTGATAGAGCTCTGTGTCCAGATGCAGGTCAAATGAGAGTCCAGCACAGAGCATCAATGATATACTGAGATATACAAACACCACCTCTGAGAAGGAACTGGAGGGTCTGGGGCTGTTTAGTCTAGACAAAATAAGATTAAGCAGAAAAATGATACTGGTTTTCAAGTATTTAAAATGTCAGCTGCAAAGAATTAATTTGTTCACAATGCCCAGTGTTGAATAGGACAAGATATAGTGGCTACTAAACTAGCTTAAACAATATGAAAAATTTTCTGATGGCAAGATCAGGGAAGACCTGGCTGGCTGAGAAGGGGAATATGGGGAATATTCCTCATTGTCTATTTTTAAGAACTTCCATCAGGAGTGTTGTAGGCATAGCTGGTCCTGTCCTGAAGTAGAAGCATGGAATCTCTCGGGGTCAATTCCAGTTCCACTTTTGCAAATATCTGAAACTGTTAGGAATAATGACTATCAGGCTTAGCTTAGAACTCAAGCTAAAAATAACCCATCCTAGGTTCTTTGAAGTCTGTGGTGTTTGAGACTTGCATTTTTATATTTTCCTGTTTAGTCTGAAATTCTTGAGTGATTACAGATCCCCTGAAAATGGAAGGCTACTAGGGGAAAAATATTGTATGACTTGTGATAAATTCCTAAGTACTGGTCAACCTGCACTAGGTGGAAAAGTGGTGCACACACTGTAGCTTTTGAAGCAGGATTCCTTTCACATTCATCTAATTGATTCACTTTAAACAATAAACTCATTTTCCAAGGAAAGCTCTAGTTAGAAGGAATGTCTGAAAAAAGTAAGGGAAAATTTATATCTAGTGTCTCTCCCTTAAAGTAATTTCTAAACACATACAAAAGTAACTGTTCAGCCATATTCCTTATGCATACAAAGAAAATGATTCCTCCCTGATGCCTTTAGTTCCATATTGGAGAAATTTCCACCACCTTACTTTCTCTAACGCATATGGTTAAGGTGGTGGGAGGGTTTTTTCCCCTCCATATGCAGCATTAATGGAGAAAAAGCCTAACAGAACAACTCTACCCAGCAGTCTCTACAAAGAAAGAGGTGCTTTCCTTGCAACTACAACTTAAAAGATTTGGGAGGTTAAAAAAATATAATCTACTCCAATATTTCAGGTCTCTGGTATATGCAGTTCTCTGAATCAACAGATTCTGCAAAAAAAGGGATTAATGCTGTGCATATATAGAGTGACCCTCCTTTTATCATGAAATGAGTAGATCAACCTGCAGGGAATAAGCCTTGTACACATGGATGAATTAACTCTGAGCAGGCCTGAATTGACATACTGTCACAGTTTAGACATATACAAAATGTTTCAGTGAGGTGTAGTATGTATGTACCAATAAAACCAGTGTTGTTGTGGTTTTAAGCAAGAAAATACCACTGCACTTCTGACCACATCAATGTTACTTTCTGATGATTTTTTAAAAACTAATTTAGATAACAGTCTCTATTTTTACAGTTCTGGCTTCATGGGGAAAGAAGTTAATGAGTTTGATAAGGAAAATTATTTTTGAACTCTGCAAGAATACTCTATCTATCCATCTACTGAAAATCTGTCTTAATTAGTTGATTCATTTTATTCAAGTGATTTACCAAATCTTTACCTACTAAAAGGGCCTTCAACATTTCACTGCCACTTAGAAATTTTACCCTGGCATCACCCATTCTGATATGGGGAAATTTTATTCCCCATTTATGAAGGATGAATGCTGACAGAAGTGATGAATTTAGTAGTGTAGGTCATTTGTCCAAGAAAACACAGAGAGTCAGTAGCAAAACACTGTACAGTAATATACGATACCGATTTCTTTTAGTTAGAACCCAAAATGTCTACAGATGAACATGAGCAAAAAATATTTCTAACAATGTGAATGGACAGTATGCTAACAAATGCAATCAAATTCTGACCTATGCAGCAATTAATGCAAATTAGAATGAATAATTTGTTATAGGTTGTGAGCATTTTCCTAATGCAAGAAGGGGGAATCAATGAAGTTCAAAGGAGAAGCAGATTACAATTGGTCAAACGTGTTATTTAACATGCTTGATATCTAATCAGAGCAACTCACTGCTGCAAGAAATAAAGACCAAGAAATGAGCAGGATTTTAAAACTAATTATGTGGATAATGAAAGACAGTTACACTTGCTCAACATGTGTAATATAATGCATAAGCAAATAAACTCCCTATTGACAGAATATTGGGAAATCCCATATCCCATATCTACATTCCGAGGGATAGTCTGTTTGCAGTTGTCTGAAACTTGTACTAGTTTTTGAAACATGCTGACTGGTGGATGCCACAGTCTGAAATTAGAGAATGAGATGGACCTCTGATGTGAACTGACACAGCTCTTACTTCCACTTGGTGGCAGTGCTCCCACCTTATAATCCACACCTAACTTTTGCTGTTACTAAAGTCACCTTTTGCATCCTTCTCTAGCCCCATATTACAGTGACTTTTTAAAAAATAAGATTATAGACATCTCTTTTTCTAAATTATTTCAGAAATCATAATAAGATACCATCTCTTGATATATTTGGTACCTAACGTAAAGGCATTCTTCTTTCATTTTCCATTATTGAAGATGCATGATAAATAAGGTTTACTATGAGAGTATTTGAACTGCAAACAGTATTTTAGCTTAAGTCCTAATACATTCAAAATTTTATGTGGCTTGGCTTTGTTGCTTGATTCCCAATAATACATTTCAGATTGGCATTTCAGACTGATGGCTGTTGAAAACAAGGAACAAGTTGACAAGGCAATATTTGTATATTTTCTTCCTTAATTTCAGGCTTTTTGTATGTATTTGTCATATTTGTCAATACTCTCAGTTGTCTTGTATTTTAAATACTGAGCAAGTCCTGGGAATTAAAAAGTACCATTGTTATTGAATGTAAAAAGTGCATTTGCTGTTGCGTAATTGTCAGTGTTGGCTATGACAAGGAAGACAGATTTAAATGTTAGTTTGCTGTGAATATCCATCTACCTTGTAGGTAGCAAGAAAAAACCGTTCAAATTGTATCTACAAAAGAGGGAAAGTGGAGGCTGAGTCAACAGTTTGAACTGAAAGCCCATGAGATATAAGAAATAATTAGAAACTGCGTCCCCCACACTTGTGAGTCAATGTAATTACTTGCAGGAGGCTCCAAGCTATAGTTTCTGCACGCTCCCACCCTCAGGTCCACCGTCTGATGCAGTGCCACTCATCCCAGCATATTCCACGCTTCTCCTATCATATAGGTCAATTTCTGCTTACTTTTCAACTTAAGAGGTTTAATGAGTGACCCCCTTTATGATATTCCTCTGGAAGAATTCCTTTGTGGACATCTTCCTCAATACCTCCCAGATGGTTTAGTATCAGAACATGGTAGAAGCCGATGGGAGCAGATGTGACCTAGAAAACTTCCAATTCAAGTAAGTGGAGAAATACATTTACTTGTGTTATTTATTTCTTCTCCTGTTGACCTAGAAAAATAAAACAAAATAGCAGTAGTTGCAAGGATTGCTTTGTGGCTAATGGCGTTGGCAAAAGATTGTATGGAGCAGGAAAATGCTGGTTAGGAGAGAACATAGATTTCAGAACTCTTCAGCATCTTCCCCTTTAATGTGTTACTGCTCAGAGACTGAATATCTGCACCTTCAGGAGATGCAGGCAATGAAAATCTCATGATTAATGTGAATGCCTTTGCCACCATGGGCGTTTTACATCATCTGATATGCAAAACTCATTTCCATACTCTGATGTTTTTGTGGTGCTTAGCCTTTACCTTGCTCATGAGTGCACCGGAGATTTTACATTGAACCAGGTGGGAGCAGCTGGGCCTCTCATGACAAACATTCAAATTGTATGTTTTACTGCTAGAACAGTACAACTTTGTGTCATTAGAACATGGACAGCTGCGTGTCCTACAGGCGAAGTGAGTCACCCACCTAACATCAGTGGTCTAAGGGCTGGCCACTGCTAATTGTTTGGCACCATTTGTAGCTAACTGTGTTGTGCAGTAAAAGGAGTGACTTGCCCCCCAGAAGTACAGAGAAAAGGCTCCATTAGCCTAGTCTCTGAATTTTTAGACAGCTGCATTTAAAGAAATCCCACTGTTAGCTTTCACTGTCTTTCGCATTCAATACAAAGTTTTCCTTTTTGACAGCATGGACATTTCTAGCAAATATATAAAGCTGTTTCTGACCTGCATGTTGTGGGTTGTTATTAAAACAACCTGGCATTCCTCAGGATTAAATTACTAGTTTTAAAGATTAAGACTAAGGTCTTTGTCTTTGCTTAGTGTGATTTTTCAAAAAATTCAATAAAACATCTAGTGGCTCTGCAATGTTTTAACAGCAAATACTATGAAGAAATCTTTAACACAGCAAAAATTTGCATTGTATTGGTGACAGTTTTAATTTCATGATTAGATTGCTAGGAACATTAGCTGTTGGAGAAACTCAATTCTGGCTTCAACAATTTGGTGGTAAATATGTCGTAACTGCAAGTGGCAAACTAAAATACTTTCTCAGAAAAATAAACACCTTGAAGCATTGCGTGACTCAGAGGAGTGCAAGAAGGATTTAGAACTTTTCGCCTGTATAGTGGTGTTATGACTCCAAAAGAGCACCTGAAAGCTGTTTGGCGAAAATGATTTCGGACATCTTGATAGAGCTTTTGCAATGGTTTGAAGTAATTTAAAATGGCTGTGTTGTTGTTGCTGACAACATTAGGGAGAAAAAGGACACTATTTTGGCAGTTCCCCAACTTGGAGAATAAAAGCCATTGCAGTACCCTTTCCTTTTGAGCGGATTCTGAACAGAAGCCCTCATTGATCGGTTCCACTCACATTGTCTTTACATTCTCTTCCCCAAAGAAGTGTGCACCTAGCTTTATAGCACTTGATAAGCTTTATTTTTATCACGCTAGTATAAATACTGTCCTGTCCAACTTGTCAACATGTTTTACTGTGATATTTGTGAGCACTTCAGGGAAGGAACCATTTTTACACCTTTCATAAAAAACTGTCTTGCAAGTTCCTACCCAGATCCAATGTTTCTGGGTATTCTGCCATAAGAAATAGATACTTGCAAAAAACTTTAATCATCAATCCAAGATTTAAGCATTTGTGGCCTCTTTTTTTTTTTTTTTTAAGAGTGCAAGTAGGTATAGACAGCTATTGAAAGACAGGTATCTTATTTTCTCCCTATTTCTACCTGAATTATCCCTAAACTCAAGATATACAAGCTGAAACAAATTGTCCAACACAGAAGAGGTAGTGTGTCATCACTGCAACCAATATAGCACAGATTCTGGAAAAAGAGTGATGATCAAAGCTTTGGTCAGATTTTGTGGAATCGGGTAAAACAAGAAGTCTCAGATGATGTTTTCCTATGTACATGACATGCTGAAAACTTCTTTAAGATCTGGAGATGTGTCTGTTGTCTTCACATCACTTTGATGCCATCAGGAATGCTCTATGCTATCTGCACTCTCGCACTGTGGGGTCCCTGAGATGGTAGCATGTGAATCACCAGTTCTGCGTATAACACCATCCAAGCCACTACTAATAAGCAGGGCTGAGAATGTAGATTTATTTCCCTTTTACATCACCAGTAACAGAATGAACTGAGGCAGACAGATTTTTTTTTCAAGAAAGAAAACTATTCTGTAGTTTCAGTTGGTGGCAATCTCCAAGGACTGAGAACAAATTATTTGCATTCCACTGAAAAGTCTCAAGATTTGCTCAGCAAAACACAACTTGATTACTCTAATCCTACTAATCTTGCAAGAAGACGTAAGTGAAGCAGCTTGTTTCAGAAGAGATATCTCAGCGTAAGATAGGTTGACAGATAATTCTGCTAAGTATAAGTTGTATGAATGTGTGACTTAGAGGCACCACCTGGTTATTGTGTCAAGACCTGTAAAACCATATACAGTGATGAAATAGGTATCTACCTTTGCAGGATTCACAGAATTTCTACTCCAAATACTACCACTAAATAACACTGATCAGAAGCCTACAACAAATTCAGCATCTGCACTGAAGGACTTAAAAGTAACAACCATAATGTGCTGAAGGAAGAGAGCAGGAGAAATCAAAGGAGGGTACCACATTGCCAGACTATCTTAGAAACTGACAACGGTCAGACTAAAGAGAAAGAGAAATACCTTTATGACCCCTGGTAATTTGACTCAGAAAAAAGCCCTCACCTGACCTGAAGTCTGCAGTTTGGGTTAATTCTGGAAATCACAACAGGACATGTACATTGCACCTACTGAATGAATGTAATGCATTAGCAGTATCGGCACACCCAGTCTACACTGTGTAGCTGCGGCCAATCTACACAGCTTCTGACAAAGAGAAAATTACGTTACAGAAACTGAACTATGCACTAAAGGCTGAGAGGAGCAAATCCTGCTTAGCCACTGAAGACGACCACCATTAACCTTGCAGCATGGGATACAATATAAACATAGGACAGACAAAAAGTCTTCTTTCAATCCTGCTTGGCTGTATTAGCGCTACTGAAATCCAAGAATTCAGTGTGACTATCACTAACCAGCTACACACAGCACCACATGTGACAGAACTCCTCCCAGAAGCTACCTGTCCATCACTAATGTTATGCTCGCATGTATAATGCATTGCTCTGTGGAGATAATAGCTCAAGCCCCAGGTGCCATACAGCTATGTTAGAGCAGTGATGGTGGGCAGGCCTCATTACCCTGGGAAGAGCACTGTGCTGGCCCCATACAATGCTTCCACCTCTACAGCTCCTTGGACATGGCAACACCCAGGGGTCTGCTACTCTCCCAGGGAGTTAAAACAAGGATTCAGCAGCACCTGGGAACGTTGCACAGCAACATAAATCAAGTCCCCTTGCCAGGAGTAGTGCTGAATTGGAAATTTGTGGATGTCTCTCTAAGCCAGTGAGACTTAAGCACAGGATTAAAGGTTTTTCCTGAAATGAGGTGGATATAAGGATGTGTTAATTTCTTAATCAAAGGGTTAAGAAGAGAAATACATAACAGATATATAAATGAAATGACAGGGGGCTCTAAATGGGACTAACTTTTGAAGAAGGTGTTTTACTGCGTTGCTAATGCCCATTTTTTTCCTCAAATTCTATTAGCCTTTTTTCTGAAATGATCAATCTTATAAATAACTGTACTCTCTTGCTACTTGTTATTTTCACTCCCCTCACTTCTGATTGAATCTCACGGGCACAGATCCATAGTGAACTTCAGTGCAGTCTTTCTTACGTATTTCCTTCAGCGTCAGGTTTGGTTCCCAGCACTATGTTCTGAGCTGAGCCAYGTAGCCCAACTGCTCTTACCGTGAACATTAGGCTATGGTCGTCTTCTGCCAGCCAGGCTAATTCAACCAACCCAGCTGGATTTAGCACCTGTTATCCATTTTCCTCCAGGAACTGAGCACTGGCCTGATTAGACTCGCTTGAAAAGGCGGCATTGTCAAAACACCAGCCATGTTAATTGCCATCAGAAAGATTGCCTCGGGGGAAAATGGTTTAATGCAACAAATACCCCTAACCACATATCTAGCCATGTGTTTCCCTACATTAGCTCAACATTTTATTTTATCTGCTTCAGTTTATTTTCACTTCAGGGCTGGAGAATTAGGCCTGCTTGCTGCTATCCCAGTATGTGTGCTGGTTGTGTATCAGACTCTGCTGACAGCACACTTGCACGCTCCTTTTTTCCTTCTTGAGGCTAGCATGCTTAATACTAAACAGTGCATCATAAAAACACATACAATAATTCCAGCCTTCCATGGATGAATTCCAGCTGGTTATTTTCATTGGTCTTCTTATGATTTTAGAAGCAAGTCTAGGTTTGCTCCCAGATGTAGCTAAAACAGCCAGTTGCTTTTGGCAACAAATTGCTGGCAAAGAAGGAGAGAGGGGAGAGAGATCAGTAAAAACGCTGCAGCCAAAGTTCTCTCTAGCTAATGCCACCAATGCCAGCTGGTGAACCGCGCTACTCTGAATACTGAAATTCAGAATCTCCTAAGCAATGGGCCAGCCGCTATTATCTTAACACTTTTGAAAGAGTTTATTACAGCTGTCTTATCTTTAGTTCTGTTTTATTTCTTGATGATTCTTTCCTTTCCAGTCTCCTTTAACTCTGCTGCATATATTCTAATATGGAGTACTAAACAGAGGTATGCACTGTTACATGAACTTTCAACCCTTCTTGATAAGCATCTAGAAGGTTGAGGAAGTGGCTAGAAATAAACTATATATATATATATAAAATATACAATATATATATAAAAATAACGTGTATATATATGTGTTATATATATGTTAGTTATAATTATGCACCAGCAGCATGGTGTCCTCCAAGCTTAACCTGGAACATATTAATCTGGAATGGGGAATTATTTTTTAGAGAGAAAAATACTGTTACTGAATGACATCCTAATTGCTTTCTGAAGCACCTAGATGTTCATTAAAAATCCCCACTCCAAATGTCAGTTAAGCAAAACTCTGGTTAACCAATGAAACCTGAAATGAGCTCACTTCTAAATCATTATGTTACAGTTTAATTCAAATGTACATTAAAGCCCTGATCCAGCAAAGCATTTAAGCATATGTTGAAGTCAATGGGATTACTCGTACATTAAAATTTAAGCATATGTTTAAAACTCTGGTGCACTAGATTAGCTTATATTCTGTTTTCTCTCCTGTTGGCCAAAACTTTGCCTTTATCTCTCTACTTTTCATTTCCAATCCCTTCCTATTTCCTCTCACTGGAGATTAGTAGCTTTCAATTAACTCGGTCTGAATTTTTCTCTAGGGTAGGTATATTTCATCATATCAAAACCTCCAATTTCTCTACTGGCCTTGCTGCTGTGTGTCTGACATCAGCATTCATTGAGCTAGTGATTACCATTGTTAGCTGGCTCCTCATACTGTTTGTGTTGTATAGTAAATGCCTTCCCTGCCTGTGCTCGCGCTGCTGCGTGCTGCTGTGGCAGCTCAACTCCGTACTGCTCTGGCCACTGCCCTCTCTTTTTGAGGGTAGATATTGAGGGCTTTCAGCACTGCTCTTGCTGCTGTCAGTTGTTGTTCTGCTGTCTTTTCTGTTCCTTGCTGGTACATTTCTTTTTAATGAAGGAGAAAAGGTTTTAAATATTTAAGGGTCAGACCCCATGTAAGGGGGGAGGGCTGCTTCCATGCTAACCAGCTGTCCATGGTGAGGCCTTTTAGTTTATGGCCAAACTGCATGAAGACTTTTATAAACTTACACGGCTGCCCTAGGAATCTCTGGATCGCTGCCATTCTATAAATGTCCTACTGCTTCATATGTTCATTTGCTCATCATGTTTTTGAATATTTCCATCTCATTTCCATTTTTTCACAAGACACACAGACTTTCTGTTACAAGATATCAAAATTAGGCAAAAGAACAAACCATGGAAATGAAGCTTCTAGAAATCTTGGGAAATTTTGTTTGAGGTCCTCAGATTTATTTCTGTGTGTACGTAGGAAAAATAGTGTGTATGTGCCTTGAAAATAAAATTTTCTTAATCCAGTGAACCACCTTAGTAAATAAATTATACTTACATCACAAAGTCAGAAAAGATGAAGTTTAATAAGACACATTAAGTCTGCCAGTGAAAAGCTGACATCTACAATATTTATGAAAAAATGCCCAGTGACTCCAGCCCAGGAGAAAGGCTTCCACAGTTGCCTTTGGGAGACAACCACGTCAACTTAATACACAGTACTGAGGCGTTGAAGCAGGACAGGGGCAGAAAAGTGTGGAGAATCATGAGCTTACCACCCTGGTGGATTGGTACCTACTGTAGGTCATTTATGGTATCTGACACATGAGAGTTGTCTGCCAGAAGGAAACATCAAGTACAAAAAAGAAAGAACAATGACTATGTTCAAATCGAGCTACTGGATTCCATGACCCACACACTATTTTTTAAAAAGTAGTTATGCTAAATGAAATTGCTGCATTTCACACTGTTTCAAGGACAGACAGGCAAGGGAGATAATATCACAGCTTATACCAAGGTTACCTTCAGTTTATACGCCCTCAGCACAGGTCATCAACCTGGGAAAGTCCAGCATCAATCCCGCCATGAGTTTCCCCTTGATTAAAAAGCTTTTTATTGTAAAGGGAAAAAAAGGAGCAAGTCTGAGAGTGGCATTTCTCACAGCTAACTTTAAGTGCTACAACACAGGTTTCTACATCTGAGCTGGTTGTGTAGGCTTCCATCACAGTCAACAAAATTTTTGTTAGTATAGTCAGTGGAGTTTAGGGTATGATTCATGTGACAAAACGTAGGTGTCTGCTTTAGGCTGAGATAAATTGTACCCTGTTGGGTGGAAATTCTGGGAAGCCTGAGAGTGAGTGGCTCAGATGTAAACACCTGTGTTGCAAACACTCACATCCAGTTAGATGTAAGTCATCCCAGTTGACATTGAGAGAATCTGGGAGCTTTCAAAAAAGAATACTGGGTAACTGTGTAATATGTTGTCAAAACCTGGTAGGGAAAAAAACAAAGAAAGGGACAGAGAAAAAACCGTCCTATTTCACCAGTGATTCAAAGATGACAAAGATCCATCACAGACTGGAGGCATAAGTGAGGATGTTGGCCAAGAACAGAGCCAGCTCAAAGGAAAAAAAAAGAAAAAAAGTTGCAAGAAAACAGCATGTCAAGATTTCTTCTAATCATATTCAACAGATAGCATCATTATCAATAATTGGGGGACTAAGGGAAAGGTGGAGCAAAGCAGTGCTTGATGGAAGAGACAATAGTCTTAGAATGCATGAACAGAAAAATTCTCAGGGAAGAGGGATTACAAAGGGAAGAGCAAAGACAGCCAGAAAGACTGCCGACATGAATACCATAGGAGGTGGATGCTTTGAGGATAAGAGACAAATGTCCTCCATCATCCTACTCTGCAGCTTTGCACTTACTATATACTCTTATTTTGGCTTTGCCATGAGGGATGGTACTTTTTCTTTCACACACTGCAAATGGAATCTATGGCAAATTTATGACTTTGCCCTTCAGTACCTTCCATTCCTTTGTTAAGGAAAATATCAGAGGAGATGCATGGATTAGTTTGGGAGTGCTGTTCCACACAGACAAGAAGTTGTCTCAACGTGCCCATTTGCATAGGATAAAAGGTTACTACTAGACAGACTGTATAATTTGGAGAAATGGAATGAGTAGTGACCAGCTCCTCTGAGTGGCACTTCTAGTTTTCTACCACTGGGAAATTAAATGACATTTAAACTTCAGCGAGCTAGGAAGGAGAGGGATGTCGTACAATGCCACCCTTATGTAGAAGTAAGGCTCACAACACAAGTTTGATTAGCCTCAAAGACTCTTCTAGTTGTATCTGGCAGAAAGATATGTTTCAGAAGCTGTGGATCAAAGGAATGCAACAACTGCCAGTCTTTTTGCATTGCTTTCAAGGTGCTTCATCTGGGGAAACAGAATGGAGGAGAAGGAGCTGATTCAGATCTATCTAGTCTCTCCATCTCTCCCCTTGGTGATTTCCTTGCATTAGAGAGATCCCCAAGTAACAAGCTACAGCAACCTTCTGTCTGCAATGTGTTGTCATTATGGCTGTAAGCAGTGGGAGGAAGCACAAGAGATATGACCTTCCAATATTTTAATTAAGTTAATATCCTGTTCCACAGAAGGAACATATAAAGTGGACTGTAGGGGTTTCCATGACACTTTGCTTCCTGTGGCACCAGGAGCAGAAGGGAACATCTTAAGCAAAAGTGACCAATGGTGAGGAAAAGTTGTGGTTAATAAGAAGGGAGAACAGTGGCTTAAGATATTGACCTCTGCAGTTGTATCAATAATGATTTTTAATTATAGCTTTCAATAATAAAACTATTGCAGATAACACCTCTAATTGTATTTTATTTATTATCATCACTTGAATGATTAAGAAAATCTTCAGAAACACTTTCTAATTCCCATTTTGCGGGCCTCAGTCATCAGATATAACAGATAAAAGTTGCAGGTTTTTGCTTTAAAGAAGGGCTTTTTGTGAGTTCCTGTAGCTTCTTCCTTCCTGTTTTCAAAGATACTTTCAGAAGAAATGTGTGAGAAATTAGACATCTCTGAGCACAATTTGTCTTACATTTCTGCTTAATACGTGTGTGGCAGGACAAAACTGGCAACCCAAGAGGAGATGCCTGCATGCCCCAAACAGAATGAAGTTGGCTTTGTCAGTAGTGTGAAAGTTAAGTTATGGCAGCATAATAAAAAACACCCATGGGTGGCAACATCAACCAAAATGATCACAGGAGTGTCTCCCGCAGCTCTACCTCCTTCAGCCCTGGGAATGTCCCTCTACATCAAGGCTTCATGTTCGGAGACATCAGAGGATGGCAGGAAGTCCTCAAAGGATCACTTTCTATGGGATTGTTCTTCTCCCATGTATAGCCATGAAGATTCCTGTTCTTAGAGTGGGACACAGCTTTTGCCACTTGTTTAAAACATCTGCCTAATGTAGTGAAACAATTTTGCACAGCGTAAAGTAGCAAGTATGCATTCTGCAAATTAATTCTACTTTGGATTTTTTCATCCATAGAAGAGGAAAAATATCAAATTTGTTATTAGTGCGATGAACACCATTAAGTTTTGCCTCAAGTGGCAGTTTTATGGCAGGATTCAGACTAGTACTTTTGCCCTTTCCTCCTGAGTTCAACATGACCATATAAAAGAATAACTGTCTGGGGGCAACTATGTCCTTTCAAGGAGCAAAAAGAACAAAGTCATTCATTCCTATTCCATAAATCAACCTTAATGGAAAAACAATATCTATCTGTTCAGCATAATAGCTGGCAGTTCACCATGTCCAGAAAGAACCACTTTTCACATTGAACAGTTTGAAACACTTTTTTTCTAACTGTCACGTCTGATTCTGATGTAGAGGGAGCTGTTTACTATGAGATGAAGCTATCTCAGTGCTAGAACAAGAAGTGGTAAGTATCTCCAGCTCTATGATAACGGTTTCACATTAGGGAAGATAAGCTGTCTGCAGTTTAAGCTTAAGCAACTTCAGTCCAAAAGTAGGATTTTGACCAGCATTTTCTAATTGGCTTGTTGGGTTGGTTTTGGGTTTTGGGTTTTTTTTTTTTTTGAGTACAGTAT
>JAYKAV010000208.1:139126-165438 GCA_035582835.1 Phoebastria nigripes | reverse complement strand
TCCTTGGGAGCAGCTGCCTAAATTTTCAGAGCTGGGTGTAAGACAGCATTATGTATGGAACAGTTTTATTAATGCTGGTAAACATTGACATTTACTGTAGCTACTCTCCATAATCAAAGGAAACTGAAGTGTTAACAACTCATTGCAGGTTGAGAAAGAAGGCTGTTAGGACTGTCTTCAAACCTGGGCTACTGCCTTAAAGCTATCAGAAAACAGACACTATTTCCTGCCATAAAAATAATTTTGCAGGAGGAAACTTGCCAGTTATTACCAGAGGAACTTGCAAACATACAGCTGTGTGAATACTTGTTTTTAGCACACTGCATCTCCACTGTCACAGGCCGCTGTTCCTAAAGAAGCATGAACACCTAATGCAAGAGTCAAGGGCAGACGTAACCAGACTCAAGGCGCTGGGGTCTGGAGGACTGCAGCTGAAACATCACTAGAAAGCTCTGTTGTGGCGATACTACCCAGACAGAGAAACAAAAAATTCACATACAGCTAAAACTGCCCTGTGCTGCTTGCCCACTCTGAATCTAAAGTGTGCTTTGGTTTGAACAAAACCCTCCATGCCTCACCATTGAAGAAAGTTTGCCAGAAATCACAAAGAGGGAAGGTGGCAAACAGCAGGAAGAGCTGGCCTTTTGAATTCTCCCATATTCCCCCAGCATCTGCAGGTCCTCTACTGACAGGCAGTACCAACCGTGCTGCTCATTTATTCCCCCAACAGATAAAACCTGTATATGGTGACTTACGCGAGAGGCCCGTGGTGGTAGACGACGTCGGTGCTGAAGAACTCACTATAGACGCAAACAACGTAGGCCCCGTTGAACCAAGAATGGAGGTTGTGGTGGTAGCGGCAGTTGTAGCAGCTGTGGACGTTACTACAAACAGAAAAAGCGTCCATCTTGCACAATCATGCTGAGAATGCGATGCAAATTTGCCTATCTACACCAGCTTTTTATGGCTGTAAGAATTTTAAACTATCTTTCCTCTTATTCTACCTCAACTCTCTCTCTTTTCCAATGTACCCTTTAAACCTGCGGCTCCCTTCCATTACGCTCCAGCAGGAAGTACAGAACACAATTTGGCACGTGGGACACAATAAAAAATACAGGATGCGAAGTTCAATGGCTGTATGAACTGTCACAGATTACTGATGCCATTGCAAATTCACAGTAACAAACACTTTTAGCCCACTTCCAGACTCCAGTTTAGACAACTATTCCCAGAAGGACAGCAGATTCACCAAGTCTTGAGTAATTATTTCCTAAAACCACTTCCTACCTCCAAGTTTGGTTCCAAAGGACAGAGCGGGTCCCTGGCTGGTACTAGTGGTCAGCGTTGCCGTGGGTGCACTAGTGGCTGCGGTTGAAGGCAATGACCCAAAGTTTAGACCTGGAACAAGTAGCATAAGTAAAAGGAAAAGATGAAACTTCTACTACAGACACACTGTAGTTTCTGCTGATCACAGCAATAGTCAAGTTAGAAGCAATAAGAGCATAAGAAAAGCATTAATATTCAACGTAACAAATACTCTGCGTTATCCAGGAAGTGAACTAGGGCTAACAAGCTCATTACGTAAAAAGACTTTCAAGAATGATTCTAACACAGGTGAACACCACCCTCACCCCAGAGCTGATGACCTTCCCTCCGAGGTCCGCACTATCACCAACAAGCAAATCAAAAGCTGCAAACTGAACTTTTGCCGGACTCTGCAGGAGTGGGCAGGTTCCTGCCGCTGGGAAGGTAAACAGTGGTTTATCACAGAAATCAGCCAGACCAAGGTGCTGTCCTGAGAAACTTCCCCAAATACATGCTTTGCTTGGCCAGACTGGCCTAGGCAAGAGACAAACTCACTAGCTCATTTAAACACATATTCAAACTCTGCCAATTACTGTAATGTGAAGAAACAAATGGATTCAGGCACACCTGCTGGATCCTGGGTTTTCTGTCTGTATTACCTGCTGGCCTCAAGAAAACAAATGATCGATACAAGTTCAGTAACCCATGAGGTTGGAGACATCTACTTCCCACGAAAACAGCGTGCCAAAGGCTAAAGAGCAATTG
Organism: Phoebastria nigripes; assembly: GCA_035582835.1. Taxonomy (NCBI): domain Eukaryota; kingdom Metazoa; phylum Chordata; class Aves; order Procellariiformes; family Diomedeidae; genus Phoebastria; species Phoebastria nigripes. The sequence goes on along the minus strand of JAYKAV010000208.1, from coordinate 163,368 downwards.
TTACTCATCACTGAAGACCCTGGGTAAGCATATTGGAAAAACCACTGATTCCAGCCACTCGCTTCATTTCACACCAGCAGAAGCAGGAGGCTGCAGAACCTCCACACCATCCCCAGTTGCCCTCCCTGCTGACAGGCTTCCTGGCTACAGCTGCCATTTCAAGCCCAGGCACTCACCTGCAGACTGCCCCCCAAGGCTGAAGGGGGTCGTTGACTGGGTTGCAGCTCCTAAGGTGGCAGCAGCGGTGGCAGCAGCTGCAGGTGCTGTTCCAAAGGTCAACCCTGTGGGCACTGCTGGCGGAGCTGCAGTGCCGATGTTGAAGCTGGTTGTTCCGGCCTGAGTTGTGGTACCACTGGAAAAAGTAAACCCTCCAGTTGTCCCAGACTGAGCGGCGGTGGTGGTGGTGGCAGGAGATCCAAACACAAAGCCAGAAGGGGCTGCTGCTTGACTTGAGGGCACGCTGGTTGGTACAGAGCTACCAAATCCAAAGCCCGCTGTGATTCCAGTAGCTTGAGTTGCAGTGCTGCCTCCAAAGTTTAATTTTGGTGCATTTGCCCTAGAGAAGAAAAGAAAAGAAAAGAAGCCGATCTGTTTGAGACGTACATCCAGTCAAGTACTGAGTCGGCTTTCTTACAGACCATTTGCTGACAGCAGAAACCACCTTTCAAAAAGACCTGCACTTGACCAGATTTACGTTTCAATTTTGACAAAGACCGTATCGCAACTCCTGTCATCTGCAGTCCTCTGTTAAGTCTCTTTATACTGACTCCCCCTTAATTACCCCCACCCATCCAGGCACCAGAAGACATTTATGGCAGTGTAAGTGAAGGTGCTTATTCTCTCGGCTCCTAAGCACCCTTTTCACTTCCTCTACGCAAGACTATTTTTTTCAACTAACTTTTACTGCTAGTCCCCACTTGAGCTCCCTTCCCACGGCTCCCTTTTGGCACGCTTCGACAACAGCGGTTCTGAAGAATCACCTCAAAGCTTACAGCCTTTCCTAAGGACAAAACGGTCCCACTCGGCTGAAGAAACATTCTGAGCGCTCCAGATTCAGATCAGAGAGGACAAGACGTTTTATGCTCCGACGCAAAGTTTTAGCATTTCTTCGTGCAAGCATCTATACCCCACTGACAGACTCAAGTGTGGAACAGCTTATTCTCAATACCCATCCGAAAAACTCAGCACCGACAAACAACAGGTCGTGCTGAACGCTTCTCCGAATGTGCTGTCGTGCAGGGGGAATTCTAAGGCACAAGAGCAACAGGTTTGCTCCCTTGAGAATTACTTGCAAAGCACTTCCAAAGCAACGAGGGGGGCGTCATCCACTCACACTCCCCCGTGGCCAGGGCCGCTCAGCAAAGCCAACACCCCCACCCCGGGACCGGCCGACCCCGGGGCCTCTCACCCCAGCGGGAACACGTTCGCCGCCGAAGCCGCGGTGGCCGTAGCCGGCGCCCCGAAGCTGAAGCTGGCAGGCTGCGCGGCAGTGCCCGGCGTGCTGAAGGAGAAGAGCCCGGCGGGCTGGCTGCTGGCAGGCGTCTGGGCCGCGCTCCCGAAGCTGAAGCCCCCCGACGCGGCAGGCGTGGAGAAGGAGAAGCCGGTCGTGGCCGTTGTGGCGGCCGTCTTCGGCGTGCCGAAAGTGAAGCCGCCTCCCGCCGCACCCGACCCGAGGTTGAACTGGTTCATGGCGGCTGCGGCCTGCAGGAAGAGGGACCGCCACCGTCAGGAGACCCGGGCGGGGACGGCGGCGGCCCAGCTCCCGCAGCCCAGCCCCCAACCGGCCAGCCGAGCCGCACGGCGCCGCGCCCCCCACCGCCCCGACCGCCACCAGGCGCCGCGCGCGCGCGCGCACAGGAATGACGCACTTCACCGCCACTCTGCACCCGCCCCTCTCCCCCGCCTCCCAACCACCGGCCGGGTCTTCCCGCCCTCAACAGCTATTGGCTAGTCCTGCCGCCGCTCGTGGGCGGCCCGCTCGGATTGGCTCGCGAGGCCACAAGAGGCGAGGAGGAGCAGCGGCGCCCCGTTGCCGTGGGGACGGGGGACGCGGCCGGTGTCGGCGGGCGGCCGCAGGCCGTGCAGCAGCACCGGGCCGTTTGGGCGGGCCAGAGCGGCTGCTCGCTGCCGCCGGAGAGCCGGCCGCCCTAGGGCGGGCCGCTGCGCCGAGCCGACCCGGGCCGCGCCTGGTGCGTCTGTGGGAGGGTGGGCTGCCCCGGTGCCCGTACCGCGGGGTCGGGAGCCGCTGTGAGGGCGGGTTTCCCTGACACTGTGTTTCCGTTCGCCCTCCGCTTGGGCCTGGAGCCGGGGCTGTCCTAAGCCTGCCTAGAGCAAGGCGGGTGGGCAGAGAACATGTGTGAAGACCTCTGCCTGATCCCTTAGTGCCAGGCCTGAGCCAAGGCATCCTGCTGCCCTCGCCCTGTCTGCAGTAGTTGCAAATCCATGTTGATATGGTGTCTACCAGAGCTAACAGTCACTGTAAGGCTTGAGCTGTGATTGCAACTAATGCCTGTGGAGCAAGAGAGTCTATAATCTGAGCACAGAGAGGAAAGGTTGATTGTGTTCCATTATATATGTTTTGACATTGTGCATGTAAGAGTTTGGCTAAACTTTATCCTCCCAGAACACACAGCAGGAAAATTGTGCTTTACAGACAGTATAGAACACATTTTGCTCTTTCTTCATCTGTCACTTCTTTTTTTCTGTATAGGTGAGCAGTGGGTATTGATATGGACAGTGTTTCCTCAGGCTCTTCTCTGCTGTTCCTTGCCAAACTGCTTCATGATGCTCAAGAAGAAGATGATGATGATGAACGTGTGGTGAGTCTTTCATAAGAAATGCTGCTTCTTTTACATGTTGTACCATAGCCTAACCTTGTTAGGTGAGGAGAAGTGAATCTCTCTTTTCCCAGAGTGAGTAAAAAGAGAATGAAAACCTTAGAAGGTTTTGGACTGACTGAAACAGCTGGAAGATACTTTTAGGGTAACAAGCTCTTGAGGGAGAGAATAAGGAAGATGCCCTAGGAAAACAGGGAGAGATTGTGACCACAAAATGGGAGGGAGACTTAATTTTTCAGCCTGAAGCAAATGAGAACATGTAGTTGAAAGAGCTTTAGATACTTCAGGCTTCACCCTACTTTTCCCTGAAGTCTGCCAGAGATGAAGGCAATTACAGCTAAATACTTCATATGAAGGGAAAAAAGTTGCTGCTCAACTTCTGAGTAAAGACTAAAATATCCAGAGGCGACTGAGTGTACTAATTCTGTGTGTCAGGCATTGAAGAACTGTAGAGATAATTGATCATTGAAGTACAATAGATATGTTGGTGATTGTAGAACAGGGAAGGGTGGTTAATCATTCTAAGGTGAATGATCTGAATGATTAATGAGAGAAATCTCTTTCCATTCTTCTATATCAATTCATCTCAGGACTAGATTAAAATCACAGCTTTTGGAAAATGTACATTGTTCCTGCAATATGCAACTGCTGCTTTTATCTAGGCATGCATGTGTGCTGGGAAGAAATATCCCAGGAGGGCCACAGGTGCCAACAATCACAATGTAGAAGGCCTCTGTGAAGGCTCAAAACTTTGCCAAGTCTCTTAGGATTTTGAATCAGTCATGTTATGACATGGATATCAAAAATGGCAAATGCTTCAGTGTTCTTCCAAATCACTCCTCAACAAAGAGCCAGCTGGCTGACCCAGCAGTTGTGCACTAGTAGTGGCAATGGTAGTAATATTTGAGATAAAAGGGGGTGTATAACCCTTGAAATTTCCTTTCAGTAGGTGGTAGATGTGGTCCTTCACACTCTAACTACCCTTCAGCTGTTTAATGCCTGCCTTTTAAAACTAGCATTATTGCTGTACATCTTTGCAGTAAACATCCTGATTTTAAAAGAATTTGTTTACATCTTATTAATAAAATGAATGATACTTCAGAGACAGAAATGGAAAATTGCCACAAGGGATGTCAATTAAATCTGAGTCAGTCTGGGTAAATTGAAATCTTTATTTTGATTTAATTTAATGTTCTGTGCATATGAGGCACTTTTATCAAACCAAGGAATCTTCATATATAGAGAAATGCCTCACATTGGCCTATTAGCACTAAATTGGTTCATAATTAGAGGAAAATGTTGTTGCCTCATATGATCTCTACTGTCAAAAGGAATCCAAATGCTGTGATGGGGTTTTCATGTTAGCACCCTTGGTTTTCTGCAATATTTTCATGGCAGGAAAAACATGGAAATTTTGCCAAAATGCCATGAAAACTAATACTCAAAAAGCACATCTGTCTGTAATACTGTGCTTCTGGGAGTCCTGCTTAAACCCAGTGTGTCAAGGTCATTTTCTGCTGGGTGAGAGTGAAGAAGAGAGAATGTTCAGTGGTTCGGTCATGAAATTGTGGGATAATATTTTTTTGATTCTAGCAGGGATTTGTTTGACCTTAGATAACACTTTATATTTATTGACATTATTGTTACTGAGCTGGGCTCTATGAAAATTGATTGAATTTCCATTTGCCTTTTTTGCAGCCACACTGTTCTGTTAGTGCCATGACTCCTGGTAGTATTGGACCAGTAAAGAAAGAGACCACTGGTAAGGAGGAGTGTTTGTATGTTTTAGCATTCAGTCCCATGTTAGCAGACTATAACAGCTGTAGTAAGTTACCACTGATGGGGTTTGCTTCAATAAGAGAGTGGTCACTGAGCTTTGAGATGGAAATAGCATTACATTTTTACAATTACACTGTAAAATTCTTCTTTTCCTGAAAGCTTAACTGCAAAATATACAAAGAGAAGCAGAAAGGGTAACTCCAGAGCACAGCAGCCTCAAGTGGTGATGGTAAACAGAGTACAGAGCACAGCCTGGTCATGGGCTGAGGGGAATCATAACTGAGGAGCAAAAAGCTCCACATAAGTACTCTCTTGGAATTGTTAATGCTCACTTAGAGCAAACAAGGAAGATGGACTTCTAAGTACTCACCTGAAAGGATCTTCATGGAGTAAACTGCATGGAGCTGAGCCTATGCCTATGAGGAGGAAGAGCTATGAAGTGTACTGTGAAACGCAGTCATACAATATTCCTCCCAAAAGTTTCACAACCCTATTTAGACCACACATGGGAAGAAATAGAAGCTTTGTTCAGTGCTGCCCTCAACAGACCGAGAGACATTTTTCAGTTATTCTCCTTCCTGCACCTAGTTCTTTGCCTGGAAACCCTGGACAATTACATGCTTTACCTGACTCCAGGTGTTCTGGCATCATATAGAAAGGCAGACTCTCAGACAATGAGAACAAATATCTTGAAGGTTCCTAAATTTGTGTCAACACTTTGGATTGTACTCGGGAAAGAAAGGAAGACAAGTTTAGTCTTGGCAAAGTTAATGTAACGCTCTTCCTGGAGCTAATGCTGTTATATTATTGGGCAGCTTAGTTATGAGCCATAAGAAAGATCAACAAGGACCATGATGAGTGTAGCAGGAAAGGAACGGTGGCAAATATAACAAATAGAGTAATTTTGCTTGGGATTCCAACAATAACCAGAGATTCTACTATAAAAACGTTCAGGTTGAAGATTTACCAGCTTACTAGAAAATATGGTTTTTTAGGACAGGCATAAACCATAGTACTCTGCCTGTGAACTTTCATGTGTCTTTGGTACCTTATCTGGGCTGTGCTCAATAATTAATGGGAAGAACTGGATTTCTATGTGAGGAGGAGGTCCTTTTGTAAATGACTCTGCTCACTTAAAAATCTCATGTCAGGGGGCTTGGGGAAGATTAATATTTCATACTTCTACACTTTACCCATTTTGAAGTGCTAGATATTTTATGCCTGAAAGGAGGATTTCCTTGACATAGAGGTTGGGTAAAGGAGATTTAAGGGAAAGGAAGAGAAAACATCCTCCCTCTGCAAATTCTCATTCATAAGATACTGAGGTGAAGGAGACTGTAATCATTAGCTAGAATGCTTTTAATACCAAAATTTTTCTAAAGCCTAGGACAATCTAAGTTTTCAGCAAACCTAGAGGAACAGAGACATTCCAAAATATGACAGTGTGATTTTTCTCATCACTTACAGGTACTTTTCAAGTGAAATCTGAAAACAGGAAAACTATTTGGAATACAGAGGAGGTCCCAGAAGGATCTGAATTTGATGATACCTGGGACCCTAGAGAACAGCCAGAGTAAGTGAGCTGAGACTGCCTGCATGGGCTTTACATAGCATTAATGGAAATACGAGTTAAACAGCATCTACTGCATTTGAGTGAAACAGCCATCTGAAAAGCTTGTGTCATGGAAGGAGAAAGGAAGGGTATCAGTGTTGCATCTAACACAACACGTGAGGAGTGATTTTAACCTTTCCCTTGGAAACCTTCTGATCTCATAACAGAAACGTAGAGTTGGTTTTTTCCCATCATAAGATTACTTGCAGGTCAGATACTTGTATAAAGTGAGATTAGCAGGGGAAGTAGGCCAGCAAAACTATTTACTAGCTTTCAAATATGTCATTTGTGTGATATACCTGTCTTTTCCCACTGCAACCGAGATGCATTCATTTTCCATACTCATAAATTCATAAAGTACTCCAACTTATATTTGCATTTCAAAGAATTAAGCTCTTCAGAGACAAATAGTCTACAAAAAGACTATGGGAAGGAAGGCTATATGCAGGCAGTTTTGAACTTTTAAATCTTGTCATTCAATCTGTCTGTCAAGGGACAGCCTAAAACCAGAGTCTTTTCCCTTGCTCATAGAAAAACAATAACAAAAACATTCTTGAAATAGATACAATCAGGCATGTTAGTTGTAGTTTGTAGAGATCAGAAAGCCTTCAGGGTCAATCCACAAAGCAGCCTTTGCATTTCTGATCATTGTGTTCTGATGCCATATCCTGCAGTGCTAAATGCTGGAGCAGATGGACTGAAGCCCATGAAGCTGCGTATTGTACGCTAGTTTGTAGTCCAGAATCCTAATTTTTCTCTGCACATAAGTCATGCCATTAGGTGTTCAATTTCCCGATCTAAACACGGGACTGAGACCCACCTGAACTTAGACTCAGCATTTCTGAAAATGATTTGGCATTCATCTATAGCCTCACATACAGTTGTTCTTGAAACTGTCACCTGTGAGCTATAGAACATGCTCTCTTTGTATTGTGGGCACCACGTAAGCTTTTCTCATGCCATTTTTTGACCCTTCCCCTCCATGCTGGGTAAAATGCAGTGCTTCTCTAGCACTCAAGCAATTATGACCTGTGTTGCACAGACGAAAAGAGAGTATAAGTCTTTGGTAACAGTTCATCAAATTGAATCAAGGAAAATGGCCCAAAAGGAAAAGAGGTAGTTAGAGAGGTGCATCCAGAGCTATTAGACAAATTTCTCATTGACTTAGGAATTATTACATACGCATATAAACACTGGAGATGTGAAAAAGTCTTTCCATATACTCTTTCCCACAGCTTAGAGACATGACTCACTCTACTTATTTTGCTCAATTTAGTAGGAGTAATGTATGTTCTAAATACAATCTTTAGTTTATATTTCCGCATTCATTAAGTATCAAGAGCAAGGGAGTACGTGATTCTACATTTTGTAGATGTGGAGGGTTAGAAAATAAATGTTGGCTGAATGCAAAAGAATTAAAATTTGACAAAAGAGTGTTGTGCTCAGGCTGCAAGAATATGTTGAATGACAGAACAGAACACATGTAATTGCGACAGCATCCTTTTAAAATCTGTTTCCTAAGAGTTTGTAGTGTTTGACTAGTTGATAAGTATCAAATTCACTTAGGATGCATTTCCTGATCCTGCAAAGGCTGGTTAGTGAAGTAGAGGCAGCAAAGTGAGTGCTTTGGAAGGTGGAGTGAATGATCTTCACCTGTCTTCTAGCTAACTCAGTCATGGCTCTGAACAGAAACCCAGCGCAGATGGGTTGAAGACTTGAAGGGAGACTGAAAAGGAGGAGAGACAATGCGATGAGGATATTTACGGTCCTCTGAGAAATACAATCTCCTTTAGTCTCCTGCCCCCTCTCCAGTATTATTAGGCAACTACTTCTCTTTCTTAGGTATCAGATTTTATTCAAACAGTGTGTGGGAACAGAGGACATCTTCTTTGGGATGAGCAGGAAAGACCCCTCCACAGCCTGCTGTGAAGATATGGTGGTGAGCTGAACCTGCATCTCCCATCCTTTCTTTGTGCTTTTTCTCTGCCCTTTTCAATCTTGCCACCTTCTTGAGGGACAGAATGTAAACACCAAGCTGTATTGCTGCCTTTGGCCTCCTGTAGGATTTTCTTGTAGTTCTTCAAGCATTTGTAGATGATATTTACACTTGCTAGCCTGAGGAACTCATGTGTATCTCCTCAAGGACCTAGTGTACTCAAGAGAATCTGTGCAAATGCATGTGCCACATACAGACTTGAGGGAAATAAAAAGTAGCTCTAAGATGAAGTTTCATTTTGGACACAATTTTGGAGGGGAAAGGGGCTGGGAAGGAGATGGTTTTCATCTGCCTGCATTTATTACAAGGTATGCGAGTTAGCAGAATGCTACAATACTGACAGTCTTTAAAGTTACAGGTATCAGATCCTGTCCCATTATTATATGATCAAAGACCTCCCTGCTTTCTGAACTTCAGGACAGGTAGAACTGCTGTGCAGTTTTTCTAGTAGAAGCAAGCTGTCCTTGGAATACACAAAGCCAGGAGGTTTTGCTGGATGTAGAATACCTGTCAAGTACATTATCAGCTCTGGATTTTGAAGAAAACAGGATATCAATACACATCACTAAGCTATTGAAAGCAATGATTATCACTGTCATATTTTCTCTGATACAAATTACCTACTCAGAATGTTGCTCTTTGACACTAGCATCAAAATATTCATGAAGATGAGATCTTTTATGGCTTGTAGGGCTACATATCTAATCACAGCTTTACCTCTGACCATCATTTCAGATTAAAATCAAGCTGCCAGAGACAAAGTATTCAGACATCACATTAGATATCCAGGACAAGGTTCTTGACCTTCGAACTCCCAAAAAGTAAGTGAAACACAATTGATAGAAGTACAGTTAATATCTTATTTGAAAGGAGGTTTAACCAAGCCTTCAGCTGAATGCTGTGTGGAAAGCAAAGCTAAAGATGAAGATTGGATTATTAATTGCACATGAGAAATAGATATAGACAAAAACAACCATAGTCCATCCGTAGGTGTATAGTGTGCTAGCTTTGAATCTGTGATACTGTTCTAGCAAAAATAGCTTTAAGACAGATTTTGGCTACTTAAACAGCAAGGCTTCAAGGGCCCAAAATGTCTGGCAAAAAACTGCCCACGGTCTTGAAGGACTTCTTGAGAGTTTGCTTTCTGAATACTAATTTGTAGACATATATAACTGAAGATGGTAAAAAATGTGCAGATACATTTTTGGAAGTTGAAAGCCAAATTGTGGACATATCCAGGCATGGATGCAGAGATGGAAATGTTACAAGGTTTCCCTAAAGAGATTTCCTTTGAGGTTTTTTTTATAGGCTATTTCAAACCTACAAAGATAGGTTTGAAGTCTGATATACTCTCAGACTTCTCAGTCTTCCTCCATATTTCCCTCAGTGTGCAATTGCCCTGCCTGAGACTTCCAGATAATTGCCATGTCTGTTTTGCTTTAAGTCCTTCTTCACAATAGAGTGCTTTCATAAGAAAGCTTAATCCTCTCTGGGCTGACTTGCTACCTTGAATGGAATGTGGGAAGATCCATATGTGAATAGCTTCCTGGAAAGAAATTCAAGGTGCAGGCCATGGATTAAGGCCCAAATAAGTTCTGTCCCTAGTGGACTAACTCTAGAAAAGCCACCTTTCTCACAGACAAAACCAGGCTGAGTTGGTTACCCCTTGCTTGGATTTAACCCAAAGATGCAACAGGAATGGAAGAATGGTTGGAAGTGCTAGCTCTGAAACTGGAAAATCAGGAGGAATAATTGTTCAGCTAATGACTTGCAGAACCTATAGGTAGTAAAAGAGGTAACTTAATGCAATACTGCAGATGTAGGAAAATCTCAACATCCTTTTTCTTTTGCAATTCTATCTTTTTGGTGACTCAGGTCTGCCGTTATCTTCTTAGTATACAGCTGACTCTAGTCACAAGCCTAGCAAATAAAAAGTTTGCTGTAAATCTAATGGTTGCTTGGGTACAGCCAGTGCTGCTTTCACAAATATAAGTGCAAATCTTCTCAGTATGAAAGAAACAAACAAGATTTCAAGTTCTACATACTGAAAAACACTGTACTCTCACAGGTGTGTAGGAGGGCTCAAAGGAACTGTTTCCAACTCTGTAGTCGTGGGGCTGATTCTAAGCCAAGCTAATTTTAAGGACTTCTCCAAATTATAGCAAATGTCTGCCTTCAGTGGGTGTGGTACAAAGGTGTTTTGATTGTACCCCTTTCAGCCATGGCTTCTACAAGACAGCTGAAAAGGTCTGAAAAAGAATCAGCAAGACTTAAATCCCAATTTAAAGTAACCCCCATCTATGCTACCATGTTGTCTTGTTGGGCCTTATAGAGTTTGGCTGGGCAGATCTCTTGATTCTAAAGTGTCCTTGATTCTGTTTGCACTGTGGATAGAGTGGAGATCCAAGACTAGCCCATCATTCCTATTGTTAATATATAAGCCTGGGATAAGAGAGGAAAGAGTCCAGACTCCGCATGAGCAAGTAAGTTTGAACTTTTGTCAATGAGAAGAGTTGAATGGGCCCAGACTGAGACATCCTCGTGAGGAGATAAACCAGAAGGCTTGTCAGCCATTCTGGGAAAAGCTGTATGTCTAACATAGCGAGGGACTGTGGAATAGTTCCTGAGTCCAAGATCCAGCCTTTTTTTGTGTATTACGTGCCTGAGCCACAGGTAGGGGATCACTGAATTAATCTTCAAAGTAGGTTAAAATCCCAGCAACTTCATAACTCTAAGTCCATTCTCATACCTGAACTGTGCTTTGCAGTGTAAACATATCCTTTGTGAAACTGGACTGGCCAGAATCTGTAATCAGGCTGCGCCACTTATTTCTTTTTACTAGAGAAGACAAACTCCTGAAGACACGTTCAGGCTTTAGGCATTATTCAGATTTTTACCACCAGGAGAGCATTATCAATGCAGCTCACCCTTCCTCTGCATTTAAAATGCAGCACTGTGCAAAAGCAAGAACAGTGGAGAGAGCCCACAATCCATCATTGGAAACCGTTGTCATAGCCACAGCCAAAAGAAAGGAATAGTGTTGGAAATATTTCAGGGCCTGTATAGCTGTGTACCAGGTATTGCAGGAACCCCACAACCTATCATGAGAACGAGATATACTGAAAAAACATTCCTGGGTATACTGATTGGCGAATTGCAAGAGTAACTTGCAATGCCATCTCAGTTGCTCACCCGGTCTGAGACATTGAAATTCACTGTGTCCTCTTTTACAGGAAGCTGCTGCTGCACCTCCCCTACCGTGTAGACAGCAAGAATGGTAAAGCTCGTTTTCTCTCTGAAGAGGAGACCTTGGAAGTCACCTTGAGAGTATCAAGGACGTTTGATTTCATAAATTTTGTCTGATGGATAGAGAAATAGAGAAAGTTTGCAAAAAGTTATCTCTTAGTTTGAAGTCTTCTTGAAACCTAACTGGGCGTGAAATAGTAGATTGTTTCCCTTGAACAACCCAGGGGGAGTATCCCTGGAGAAATTGAATGAATCAGGAAGAACATAGCACCCATAGGTTCTATAAGCTGAGGCTGACCAGCTCTTGCGCTGCTCTGGTTAACGTTCTGCTTCCCTCAGTCTCATACAGGCTCTGTGAATCAGAAAATAGGAGATTACAATTCTGTAAGCCAGAGAAAGTCTTTTTGTGGTTACGGCTGATAAGTAGCACAATGAGGCTCTGGCCAATGAGTCTGATGCTTAGTTACTGTTGCAAGACCTGCAAGTGGTAATATTCTTGCTTGGCCTCCAATGCTGGGACTGGGGCCAGTTCAGAATCTCCTCTTAGCTACTTCTTGATGAGAAGATCAAAGCTCTTCAGGAATCCATATCCACATCTGAGGCTCCTTTACACTGGCAGAACTAGAGCTATAGAGATGGGTAACCAAAATGTTTCTCTTACTAGTTGCTGGGAAAATATGTTCATTTAACATTGTTAATCATGCAGGAAACAAAGGTATTTGCTCAATGGGGAGGACAAGTAGGGCCTTGCATGTTGATGGACTTTAGGTACACTTAACCAAAAGCTTGTAAGCACTTTAAAAACAAAACAGCTTGGGTCCTGCATTCTTCTGGTGTAGAAGTAGAGGAAAATAATTGACCAGCTAGGTTGCAGACAGTACCCATGCAGCTAAATTTGTGGCAGGCTGTAATGAGAAGATGAATTCTCCATCACGGATTGAAGACACTGACAGTGAGTTTCCAGGTATATTTTTTGTTTTGTCAGGAATTTTCAGAATTCACAGTATGTTTGTAATATACTGCATTATAACTCTAGGTCAAATTAAGCTGGTGTCTGGACATTTCAACCACTTGCCTTAAAAGTAGACCCATTGCTTGGGTCAGAATAATACTACCCAACCTGTGCTTTAGTGTTAATGCACTAGAAAGCAGATACCTCAGTTATGATTCATCACAAGCTATCAAATATGCTGATAACACTAAGGGGCTACTCCAATTTGTATTTGCTTAAGTTTCCATAAATTGCATTTGAATGTCTCTTATTCCTACTCTACAAAGCTGTGGTGGAGGGGAACAATGCAGATGTATGAAAAGGCTGAGATCATTCCTCCTGACTCAGTTTGTACTGCCTGTGGTTGCCAAGAAGTTACAGTAAGGCTCTTTCTTGGAAAAAGGTTGTCTTTGTGGTCCCTAGACAATATGCTGCTTCATTTTTGCATTTCTTATACAGATTACAAGGAAATTGGAAGATTGACCTGTATTTGTACACATGTGAAGATAACATTTGCCCAAATTCATTCAGTAAATCCATGGCAAAGCAGAGTATAACTCTGCTCTTCTGAGCCCTATTCCAGTGCTCTATCCACAAGGCAATGTTGCCTTTATAGTTGGCAGTAGTAATTTACTAAGCCTTAAATCACCAAGTTCTGCTTAATTTAATGTCAATGCTGGATACTGAAAACAATTATGAGTTTGGCTCATTGTGCCTCTCTCCGGTGTTTTAGTTTCCTATGGAAATGAGCATATGCCACACTGGTATCCATGTCCTGTTTTCTCCCCAAATATTCCTTAACCTGGGGGCATTTTATCTGCATTCAAGAGACAAAAATCTGAGGTAAGTATAAGAAAGTTGGCTGCTGAATAGAAAAGGGAAATACAAATTAGTACTGCCTAAGGGGGAAAGTTCTAGTGTGATTTCTTGCACCTGCTGGCCAGTCACTCTGTACACCCATACTCCAGGCTACAGTAGGTCATCCACACCACTCCATGAGGGGAAGCTGGCAAGTTGGTTACATAGCAGGATAGGGAAGGTATTGCAGGGAAAGGGAGATATGCTGGCAGGGGAAGCTGAAGTCACAGTGTTAGGGTATATGAACTCAGGGGACATAGGAAGCCAGGCTTTGTATTTTCCACTGCTCTAAAGGACAAGCTCTACTGCTGTTTTCAATAGAGTAGAAACATTGGTCCGGGGTGGGCAATTTGCTGTTCTGATGGGGTCTATTGCCTGAATGCACCATCACCACCTGGAGATCCTCTCACATTCTTTCTTTGTTCCTATCAAGGAGACAGGGGCTGCCCTAGGCAAAAGGTTTGGGGTTTTTTTTCCATAGATCATCCCAAGAGGAAGCTGGTCAAAAGGACATGCAGGCTGCTAAGCTTCCCAGAAATCTGGGGGCTACTGCCAGCTACAAGACAGTTAACTTTTTTGCAAGGGCTTGAAGGCAGTTTTGCTTTGCTGAACTAGCACTGGCAGAAATCCTTTTGAAGGGGATACAAAACCCCCTTTGCCTCTGAACATCAAAGCTGTTGCCTAAGTACCACTCTAACACCTGCAGGCATCTTAATTAATCAAAATTATGAGCCCAGTTAAACAACCTAGCCATTAAGCCCCAGCCATTAAGCATCATCAAGCTTTATTTGGTTCCCTAAGAAACATCTTGATTAAATGTATTGCAGTTAAGTAGAGGGTACTGTAGCTGTGGAAATGAGATAGAGGCTGTTTACAGTAGTATCCCCATAAACTGCAAGTTGGCATCTCGCCTTGTTCATGCATTCTGTCCTCCAGTTGTGGCAGCAAAGCCACCATTCCCATTTTGACTTGTTCCTGCCCTCTGTCAGAACTGTGGTGTTGTGCTAAAGTACACAGCCCAGCTCGCTCTGTGTGTTCCACGTCTCTTCATATTCCCCTTTGTCCACATACTGACCTTCTGAAGGCAAAGATACTTTCCTCATTCTACAGCCTGAGAAAGAGAAAACCCAGAAGAGTTGCTCCATATAAACACCTGAGACAGAGCAAGAACTTACGTTTAGATTTTTCCCTTAAACCTGCAGTCTAGCTTCTGGGCTGCTCTCATTCCCATCTTCCTCCAGGTCTGTTATTAGTATCATCATATACCCCTTGTATTTGTTTTAGAAGGAAGACTACTTCATTTTTCTGCTGTTCAGTTTAAAGTTCGTATCCAAAATTTCTACATACTTCTTTCATTGTGTGAAACACTGCTTTATCGGTATCTGCTTCCCTCCAGATAAAGTTTATCTAAAATAACTAAGCTTTATCTATGTGTACAGACAGATCTCTCCCCTACAGCCTACAGAGTAAGTAAGGAGACAAGACTGGTATTGCTTCTGTCTTTCTCATCTAACCTTGGGCCCTGATGCTCAGTGCATGAGACTGGACTCCTGTGGGCAAAACAGAGCTCTGCAGCATCCCTTGCAGGCTGCGGTGCACACTGACACTCAGAGCAGTGCGAATACACAAAGGAAACTCACAGCGAAGTAACCTCTGTCCCCAAGGCCTCACAGATTTTCTCATTCAGGTAGCAGGTGACTGCTTTTAGCAGTATCTACTCTGCATGTTTGGCAGCATGGGCTACTGGATATACAGCAAAACAGACTGATAGGCAAGGGCACACACCAATGCCAAGCCATGCAGGCAGCGCCTCGAATATGTCCAGCGGGCTCACTGCGCGCTTACATATCCATTGCTTGTGCACCACCTCATGCTGGAGCGAA
This sequence comes from Phoebastria nigripes, assembly GCA_035582835.1. NCBI lineage: Eukaryota > Metazoa > Chordata > Aves > Procellariiformes > Diomedeidae > Phoebastria > Phoebastria nigripes. The sequence goes on along the minus strand of JAYKAV010000208.1, from coordinate 148,166 downwards.
TGCCTTTGAACCTGCTGGTGTTGGCAGTCCTTTACCCTCTTCTCTGCAGCACCTGCAGCTTGGATTCATCCTTATTCTCTGGGATCCCCTTCAAGAGCTGCTGCCACGGACAGTCAGTCACTGTTGTCTGCCTATGGTCTTGGCTCCAGGTAAGGTGCCTGGAATCTGCTGGGGGTTGCTTTATTTTTCCTGTAATCTTCACAAACAGGAGACAATTTCTCTCTTTGTGTCTCTCTTTGCTCTCTTTGTCTTCTCCTTCAGGCAGATTTTACTTTCAGATTGTGATGCAGAACAGCCAGTCCCCATTTTTCCTTTTCCCTCCCAATTGTTTGTTCCATGCTCATTTCAGGGGACTCTGATCTGTTCTCTCCGTTCTTAAGTGCTTTATCTCACTTCCCTCGGTCGTTCTCACATTATGACATTTCTCACCAGAGTCTCCTCACAGGTTGCAGTTGACATATCTGACCCTTGCTGGATGTGCCAAATGTTGGTGAAGTGTGTGATTCATCTCCCCTCATTCAGCTTAATGCTGGGTGAAGCACTTTGTTCTTCCTTGCTATGCGTCCAGTCTGTGTGCATGGGAAGGGGACACAAGCAGGAGCACCACAGGCAGAACCTGGATTGCGTTAAGACAGTTTTATTGAAGGACCATGGCACAAAAGCAGCAGATGCCGCAGGTCAAGGCAGGGCTGTGTGAGGGGTGTTGACAGAATTGAGGAGGGGCCTCTTGGCACGGGCACAACCTGCTTCAAACGTAGCCAGCCCCACAGCTCCCCGGTGCAAATAGGGCTGGTTATGAAGGAATGAGCCAATTCAGAAGAAGTCAGAATCATTCAGAATTTCAGCCTTTCCCAAGGCCTGAAAAGTTTCTTTCTGCTTCCGGATGTGTGTCTCTCTGTCCCAGATGAGTACTTAAAGTTTTTGAGATCCAGTCCAGGGCAACAGTGACACAGACAACACAGGAGTGCCTTTGGTTTTGGAGTATTTCATAGAATCATAGAATAGTTTGGGTTGGAAGGGACCTTTAAAGGTCATCTAGTCCAACCCCCCTGCAATGAGCAGTGACATCTTCAACTAGATCAGGTTGCTCAGAGCCCCGTCCAACCTGACCTCGAATGTTTCCAGGGATGGGGCATCTACCACCCCTCTGGGCAACCTGTTCCGGTGTTTCACCACCCTCAGCGTAAAAAATTTCTTCCTTATATCTAGTCTAAACCTACCCTCTTTTAGTTTAAAGCCATTCCCCCTTGTCCTGTTGCAACAGGTCCTGCTAAAAAGTTTGCCGCCATCTTTCTTATAAGCCCCCTTTAAGTACTGAAAGGCCGCAATAAGGTCTCCCCGAAGCCTTCTCTTYTCCAGGCTGAACAAGCCCAACCCTCTCAGCCTTTCTTCATAGGAGAGGCGTTCCATCCCCCTAATCATTTTTGTGGCCCTCCTCTGGACCCRCTCCAACAGSTCCATGTCTTTCTTGTGCTGAGGGCTCCAGAGCTGGATGCAGTACTCCAGGTGGGTCTCACCAGAGCAGAGCAGAGGGGCAGAATCACCTCCCTCAACCTGCTGGCCACACTTCTTTTGATGTAGCCCAGGGTACGGTTGGCCTTCTGGGCTGCGAGCGCACATTGTTGGCTCATGTCCAGCTTTTCATCCAGCTTTTCATCCACCAGTACCCCAAGTCCTTCTCGGCAGGGCTGCTCTCAATCCCTTCATCCCCCAGCCTGTATTGATACTGGGGGTTGCCCCGACCCAGGTGCAGGACCTTGCACTTGGCCTTCTTGAACCTCATGAGGTTCACACAGGCCCACTTCTCGAGCTTGTCCAGGTCCCTCTGGATGGCATCCCTTCCCTCAGGCGTGTCGACTACACCACTCAGCTTGGTGTCGTCTGCAAAATTGCTGAGGGTGCACTCGATCCCACTGTCTAYGTCATTGATGAAGATATTAAACAGTACCGGTCCCAATACAGATCCCTGTGGGATGCCACTCGTCACCAATCTCCATCTGGACATTGAGCCATTGACCACTACCCTCTGGATGCGAGCATCCAACCAATTCCTCACCCTCCGGACAGTCCACCCATCAAATCCATACCTCYCCAGTTTAGAGAGAAGGATGTTGTGGGGGACYGTSTCAAAGGCCTTACAGAGGTCCAGATAGATGACATCTGTAGCCCTTCCCACGTCCACTGATGTAGTCACTCCATTGTAGAAGGCCTCTAGGTTGGTCAGGCAAGACTTGCCCTTGGTGAAGCCATGCTGGCTGTCTCGAATCACCTCCCTGTCCTCCATGTGCCTTAGCATAGCTTCCAGGAGGATCTCTTCCATGATCCTCCCAGGCACAGAGGTGAGGCTGACTGGCCTGTAGTTCCCYGGGTCTTCCTTTTTCCCCTTTTTAAAAATGGGGGKTATGTTTCCCCTTTTCCAGTCAGTGGGAACTTCACTGGACTGCCACGACTTCTCAAATACGATGGATAGTGGCTTAGAAATCCGTTGAAATCTTTGACCACTTTGGGCTTACTCATCTCAAGGTCTCCTTTTCATCTCTTTTCTCTGTCTTTACGCACTCATTCCTGAAGAGAAGGTCATAGGAAGTTGCCAGCACGGTAGTGGATACTGTCCATCTACAATCCTTAGAGATCATCTCTCTCTAATTGTGAGCCTCCTTTGTGGATCCTGGCAGCTCACTTCTGATGCTGATCAGCATTTTTTTTAATCCACACCATTTTAACTTGGTGGTATCACAACCCAGCAAAGACTGCCAAGGCAGATAGGTTGTATTTGGCAACCTATCTCCTGCAGCTGCTCAGCAGAGAAGAAGAGAGCCATAGACCTCTTCTGGAAAATTCTTTTCCTGTTGGAAAACTGCATAAAAAGGAAGAAGATAGGAATGGAGATGGACACAGCTGATTTTGTTAACTCATAGGGAGGTGATGTGGGCAAGCCAGATATTTCCCAGACAGCGGCAGACTAGGAACCGTAGCAGATGTAAGCATCAATGCTTGAGCTTAACGACACTGTGGGCTTTGGGTGGGTTCCACCCCTCACACATGCCCAAGTAATGAGAGTCTACCAACCCTGTGGTTTTCTCTGGCTGGGGACCCAGATGATGGGATCTCCTGACCAACAGCTTTCTTCCTGGAGGACTCCGATTCCTGTAGCCATATCCCTGAAGCAGAGCCTTAGGTAGCACTATGGCAAGCTGGCAAGTATATAGAGGGCAACGATGGGTTGACTTCACCTGGGATAGTGAGCTCTACCTTGTCTCACCTGAGCTGATCCAAGCCACCTGGGAACCAGAGGGCTCCACCCAGGAGGAGTTAAATGGTTGCAGAGCAGCACTGGGAGAAGCTAAACAAGCAGGGGAGCTAGCAGGGACAGTATGTGTTATGTTCATGGTATTCCTGGGGCAGGGAGGCAAGGAGGGAAAATTGTTTGACTATTGTAAAAGAAACAGTAAGGTAGCTTGAAGATGCATGATTTGTCTTGGCTTTGGGACTATCTGTGCTGTGCCTGGGAGATTCAAGAGGCAATTGGCTAACGGCTGGATGTGGGAAGCTCTGACAAGGTGAGAAATGTTTCTGGTTTTCTTCTGGGTCGCAGGCACTGCACAAAGGCTGGAGTGTCAGTGTGACTTAACTGGATGTATGGCTCTTGGTCAGTAGCAACTGTCAGAACTGTAACAAGCTTCTGGGGGGATCCTGAGGTGCTGAGAGGAGCTACAGGAGGTCACAGGAAAACACTGAAAATGCCACCCTGGCCCCAAGTACAACTTGCATCGTCATTTGCCTTTAGTAACTTGCTGCCAGATCTGGATGATAGTGTATCTGTGGAGCTGCTTGGAGGCCAGTGACTAATGTGGGTGAAGGTGTTGCAGGCCATCGGTGATGTGTGTGGTGGAGAGCTGGGAAAGGCTCTGAGCCTTGGTATGGAGAGCACCAGCGGGGCTGGAGGGTGCAGGCAGAGCTATATGGGAATTCGGGGCTAGGGGTGTAGGGTGTCACGTAGGACTGGAACTGTGTTGTAAGGCAGTAAGCGACAGGCTAAATGGTGTGTCTGGTGATGGAGTGAGACAGTGAAAGTCGGGGAGTGATGTGCATTGGGCAAAACCACAATTAGAAGGAGAAAGAAATTATCAAAGTTTCTTTGAAACCACTGTGCTGAAGGGAAAGGTCAGAGCAGACGGTTGATCACCCAGAGCTCAGGACAGATGAGACACCTTTGTTAGAATGTCACCAGTACTGAAAATCCTGTGCCAAAAGGAGCTGTGGGAAGGGGACTGTGCCTAGAATAGCTATGAGGTCTCCAAGAGGACCTGAGTGCTAAGGTAGTGTAGATCTATTGAGCTGGGAACCCYGTCTTGCTCCAGGGGTCAGCCCAAGGTGGCACATGGCAATTACTTTTATCAACAATGGATGAAAGGGGAATCAGTGTGGGAGGAGTGGGAAATGTGGCTGCAGTTCATGAACCCTCTCAAATGCTTACAACAGCCTGACTCTCTGCATTGTCCTTGCTGCACCTGTTTCTGGGTAAACAGAGTTAGTGTGTGAAGTGCCTCGGTGACAGATTGCTGTGCCCTGGCCTGGAACAGTGGATGTCACATCTAGTTTTAGGCCCACATGCATATGCCTTCTTGCCTCTATCCTTTTCCTTATTTAGAGCAGGCCTTGTTTATTAAAAAAAAACCAACACAAAACAAACAAACAAACAAAAAACCCCACAAAAAAAAMCCCCACCCCAAGCCTTTGCTCTAAGAACAGTAGGTAAACAGGTAAATGAGGGGATTAGAGTTGTTCTTATTCTGCAGCAAGGTGCTACCTTCATACCAGAGCAGGGCATCTCTTGGGTGAAGAGAAGGGTTTCATCATCTAGAAAGATCCTGCAAGATTGTCCTGAACCAGTGCTCAGATGAGAGAGATGAAGGTGATCAACTGTTTGCTGTGATATGGGTCCTGAATGAAGAGAATAGCTGAAGTAATACAAAACCTCATTTCTGTTGTTCTCTTTAACCATGAATTCCCTAGCTTATGCTCTGTGAGTTTATTTAAATTGGACCTCTGCTTCTCTTTGGAAGTAATTTTTTTGTTTTCTTGAATAAAACATTTTTTCCAATACAGTTACCCCTCCCCAAGACACAGTCAAGCAGCATCTCAGCCTAGTTCCTTAAATCAAGAGAATTGTTTATATCCTTGGAGGCTGGAATAACAACATCTGAAGAAAGCCCTGAGACACAGCAGGAATTCATTTGTAAGTTAATGAAGGCTGTGCAGTACAGCGTAAGGATGATCAGAGCTGTTCCTGGGCAGCGTTTACCAAGCTAGATTTCTTTCTGTTGGTATTGTTCTCCCTGGAAGCATCATGGACCAGCTTAAATACCACTTACATATGTGTTTATTATAGTATTTCTTGGTACGAAGATGTATGCTGTGTAATAGAGCAGTGTACATGACAAAAATAGGAGAAAGCGTGATATGGATCAAAAGGGAGGATCTACTTGCTTATATGCCCTACCAAAAGGAAAAACAAAATAAAAAGACCATCTGGGTGTTGGTGGGGGGGTTATGTAATAATTTGTCACCTGGAAGCAGACTAATGCTTTGGTACTCACTGGAGGGGATAAGACTGAAGTGGAGATGAGGCTGACCCATGTGCTGTGTTTCAGGCATTAGCCTGCTATGTAAAGTCCAGAACCACCTGGAGGAAAGTGTCAGTGATCTGCATGGGACCAAAGTCAGAGCACCTGTGAGGTGAACTGTAGAGCAAGATGGGGTGGTGGACTGCAGGAAGCAATCTGTTAAGCAGCTCTTTCCACTTGGTGTTTGATTTGGAGGAGTCCTGGTGGGCTCTGACCCTGTTCCTCAACTGACGGGCATGTGGCAGTTTAAAGCCCTGACCCTGCATTCACCCCCCCGCTGGTTCCTACAGCCTTGGCAGTGCTCTTTAACTGTGCTATGTCTAAATTTTTCTATTGGAGACACTCTAACTTGCAGGACTCTGCTGGCCAGTTACTTGTTGTACATAGTACCTACAGGCATAGAAGTGGTGAGGGCCATGTCTTCCCTCAGAGGGATGCTGCCAAGAGATCCATGGAGAAGGCTGCTTCTGTGATAAGCATTACGTGCTGTGGGCACTTGAACTGGTGGGACTTGAGGTCTCTGTACAGAGAATATCTATTGAGAACAGGTTGACTCATAGGCTTACTGTGCACCATGCTGTTCAGTCCTCACAGATCAACAGGCCTGCAGTGGTGTTTTGATCTTTATAAAATAAATGCTGTCAGTCAAACTGGAGGGGAAGAAAGAATATACTGTCAACCTTTAACACGATAAAACACTGGAACATATGGCGGGGAGACGGTTGTCCCCTGTATGTGAGCCTTGATGCAGCCTGTGTGATCAGTTTGCTTAGTGCTAGGATGTGGAGAAACTTAATTCCAGATTTGTGGGCACAGAGGCAGGAGATATCACTGCAGAGGACAGGAGGGGGAAGAGGGTGTGCCATATTCAACCTCTCCTCAGAAAGCAAGTTCCCTGACTTAGAGGTGGCAGAGCATTCAGGTGCTGCTGGGTGACAGCTTCTCCTTCTCCAGGTAGAGCATGCGATGCCTGGTGAAATGAAAGCTGGTGTACTGCATCACGCCACCGGAGAGAGCTGCACTGCTCAGTTTCTCCCAAACCATTCCTGCTAGACATGCAGGCATTGCTTTCTTCTGTGCAGCAGAGATTTTACTATTGGAAGCTGCAGAATAGCTGAGTCCTGTCTTTGTGCTGGGGAGGACAACTTCCCCAAGGCTGCAGAACAGGTCTGCAGCAAAGCCAAAAGCAGTGGCCCACTGATCTGGAGGGGTTCTCAAAGGGATGGAGAGCAGCTTATTCCTCATCGTGCAGCTGGCTTCTGGCACTTGCTGTTGACTCTGACAGATGACAGTGGTTGTGGCTTTTGGGACCTGGATACCTTTCCAAGTACAAATGGGCTATTCACTGGCTGATATGAAACAAGTCATCAGATAGTAAATTGGGCTTTGCAAATAATTATTTCCCACCCCCCATCCTTCAAGACCAGAGGCCCAACTGAAAAATTCAACTTGGATCAAAGCCGAGGGAAGGGGAAGACTATGAGTTCCTCTTTCCTTGCCAAAAGAAATTTTCTGTTGTTGTTTTCCACAATTTGAAATCCTTCTTTCTGTCTGAAGGAAAATCAGCTGGTTTGGGATTTCTTCAAGGAAAGCAAGGGAATTTGGAGACTAGACTCTTGAGACTGGTAGTGACTGCTTTTCCACCAGCTAGTGTGCAACAGGGTAGTCAGAGAGATGAGAAATGTATGTGCACCGTTGCCTGCTGATATTGAGCTGTATGTTTCATGTGTACATATACACACTGACAACAGCACTCTTTTCACTCATTCTTTTATTTAAAAAAGTTCCAATATCTATGTACCCACTTTCTGAATAAGCATATTGACTACGGACTACTGGCAGAAACAGGGGCTAATGGCAACTGCATTCCCACCTACAGAAGCCAGAATGCAGCTTTGAAACCCCAAAACATATTACATGTTTGCTGGAAAAGTATATGCTAGAACAGCCAAACTTTTGTTTGCATTTAGTGAGTTTAGGAATCGACCATCGCAGTACACAGCTCTCAATGAGAATCTGCTCAGGACCTTCCTGAGGCAATGAGACCTTGCTATCCCCCAAGTCTAGGGCAGGGTTCATCAAACCTGCAGAGATTTTTCCAATGTTTATTGGAAGTATCAGTCAGCTCAGGTGACCTGCCTCAGTGCAAAACAGTGCCACTGCAGGGATTTTGCTGCTTTTGTTGTTAATGCAGTCCCCGCTTTCAAAGGGAGTGTGCAGAGAGAGCGCTACTAGGGTTGCTCCTATGACGATGCCACCATGCGTCTGTCTAGGCTTATTGGAGTTGTGCATTGGGATTTTCTGGAGCACACTAATGCTAGTTGTTCTTACTCAAACACCTGATAAAACCAAAGCACACAGAAAGCCAAAGCACAACTGAAGAAACACTGGTAATATTTCCCTGAGAGAGCTGGGAATGAGTTTGTGTGCAAGATCTTAATTGGAAGACAAGCTGCTACAGTAAGCAAGGATAACTCTCCCCCTAGATTTGGGATTGCTCTTGTGGTGGGAAAATGGGGTCCTACAGTAAATATGGACATGAATGCTAAAGCTCTGCCTCAGTGCTCGGGTGGACAGAGCAGGCCAGTGGTGGTATATTATAGCATTGCTTGGGCTATGAGTCAGATCCAGGCTCATCACCATCATGTGGCTCTCCAGTCATAAGGACATGTTTGTCCCCTCTCATACTTGCRTTGCTGTGTGCCTTGAAGGAAAAGGAGCCAGAACTCAGTTCTGTGGCTTACTCTGCCACAGGTCTGCAGCAAGACATTCAGTGCCCAAAGGAAAAGACCTGCTTCTGTTTTCTCTTTCTGCAAACCCAAGTGGCAGCGTGGGAACTGAGATGCAGGCAGCCCATGGCCAGCTGCCCTCCCAAGTCACAGGAGGCTGGAAGAGATCCTGGGTTTGTTAGCAGTGCTCTGCCACCCAGAGAGGGTCCCGTGCTCCTTCCTGGGAAAAGACCTTCAAAATACATTTCAAGTACAGTTAAACTGAGTCAACTTTGCAAGTGTGGACAACTTGCCTCAAATGCGAGCGATGAGCTGAGTTAACAAAGCCTAGTTTCTGCTGATTTGTTTTGCAGTGGACATAGGAGAACCTCATATGGACCTTAGTGATCAGAGCTCTCTTGCAGAGCAGGATGTGCCTGTCATCCACATGGATTCAGATGCCTGATAGAGCCTGAATCAGCACACTGGTTTCCCCAACAGTGGGAGCATCAGTAGGTTTATCTTCCATCTAGTTGCTTGTTGATATGCAAGACATAAAAAAACCATCATTCCAGCTAACACTGATAAAGGCATAGAGGTCTCATAGTAATTAACCACCAAGCTCAGAAGTTGCTGAGAGTGGGAGGGGAGAGGAGCTGCAAACAGCACAACAGTATCAGCTGCCCTTTTTTTTTTTTTTTTTTT
>JAYKAV010000208.1:113267-139114 GCA_035582835.1 Phoebastria nigripes | reverse complement strand
AAAAAAAAAAAAAAAAAAAAAAGAAAGAAAATCTGCCAAACAGATTTAAACTGCTTAGAGAGCTCTGGGAGTGGGGAAACAAGAAACAAGACTGAAATTGCTTGTGGAGAGAAGGAAGAGAGAGGCAGACTTGTGGTGCTGTAACAGAGCTGCGAAGAACCCAGATCAGAGTAGCTAGAGGTGACGTACATCATGTTTGCAGTGACTTCACAGACTTGMAGGGGTTAACCATGCTGTTAACCTTTCCATTCCCAGCACCTTAGGCTACGTGATAAAGTTGGGTTCCCAGGAAATACCCGTATCTCCAAATACAGGCAAGGAAGCTGTAAGCTGCAGCTCTTGTTTGGTTAGAGGTTAATCCTTGAAAACCCAAGTGCCTGTACTCCCAAGGCTGATCATCAGCTTGAGCCTCCAGGGAAAGACAAACACCCAGCACCTGAAGCCCCTGTACTAACAGGTAGACAGGAGATACTGACTTTTACATTCACTGCAATACCTTTTTTTTTTTTTTTTTTTTTTGAAAGAAGAGTTAGTGGATTTGCTTGGGTCTAACTTGACAGACAGTGGGGTGGCCAGTTTGGACACTCTTCCCCAGAACTGGGCTGCAATCCAAGTGGGCGTGGCATGGGTGGTAATTTAACTGCCATCTTCACTGACCCAGAGCATCCTCACTGGCCTCAGTCCTGCAGACTCTCAAGATGCAGCTACACCTAGTACAACAAGTGAGGCATCCTAAAACTGAATGTCTTATTTTTCTGTCTCTGTTTTATCTTACCAAGATCTGGTCTCCTGACTTCTGGCCTGACACTTGCTGCAGGCTCATTCAGGTTGCTAAGGGAGGCAGAAATTCCTCTCGAAGTCTTAGGTCCCCATTTGCTGCTGATGTCTGAACTCTGAAGCAGCGTTTGATTAAGATAACGGACTGGTTGGGCCGGGACCATGTCTGCCCTCTTGATGCAATGCCAAGCGGGCTGTGAGCTTTCAATAAAAAGTAATTAATGGTAAAGCAGACTTCTGCAATCCTGCAGAGTCTCTTCTATTTCTGTTACTTAGGCTTTCAAAGGTGACAGGATCACAGTGGCTTGACTTTCTTCTCTAGCCAAAAAACAAAGAGCACTTAATCTAGTGACCTTGCATTTATCTTCTGCCCTTCATTAGCACCATCTGTCTCCCTCTGCCTGTTGAAAGGGGACAGTGCCTATCCTCATTGCTGGGACAATACAAATATTGCTCAATTAGAGCAATGCTCTAAATGCAATTACTCAATTGCAATGTTAATTGAATTATTTGAGTTTAATTATTCCATTAGGAATTCTGTCAGTACAGCCTAAGTTGCTTGCTTTCTCTCTGGGCTAGCGGCACAATGCAGCATCTGGCCACACAGGGAAGGACTGGTTTTATTCAGACTCAGACAGCCCTAATTAGGCTGGGGAAAGTCTGGCACTGTTCAGAAGTGGCGCTCTCAAGTTCAGGGACAGGTGTCGAGGCTGCGGGGACCTTCTTTCCTTCGGTCAACGAGTTTCCAGGCACAAAAATACTTGTAAGCAGAGAACAGTGACTATTTATGCGGAAATAATTTTGCGGGAGAGCTAGTGTCAAAAAATACTTGTGAGGGTTTTGTGAGTGAAGGAATACGTCCTAAGAGATGTTTGGCAGAAACCAAAAGGACCAGTTGCACAACATGAGCCTGTAGTTAAGACAGCAACACAGTTGCTAAGGGCTGCTCACAGGTCATGTAGGAGCTGAGACAGGACTGCAGAGCAAAGCTCACCAGTTCTTGTGGTAAATCCACCTGGGCAAACAGAAGATCTGCTTGGGGTTTGTTCCTGATTCATTCCTAGGAGAAGTAGGATGAAAAGAGTTAGGATTAGGAAGACATGGACCTGTATGCCCTTAACCCCCTTTGAAAATCCCAAGCCATATGCATGCAATACTGGAAGCTGCTTTCCTGCCTCCCTGAGGCAAGGACAGCTGCTGCCTCTGTCCAGGGAAGCCTGGATCTCCTATCCCAATATTCTGCCACTATCCTTGCTTTTTCCGCACTCTCAACATCATCAGGAGCCCCTTGACTCGTGGGGCACGCTATGATTAAGAAGGGTACTTAAATCTTTCCTTCCCTTCAACCATATGAGGTCCCTTGGTTGATGTAAGACCTGCATTACCAGTTCAGAGCTGTGACAGGCAGACTGGAAACAGCCCTGTCCATCCCAGCAGGAGCTCTTCACCCACAGCCTCTTTTCCTGTTAGTAGAGCTCAAGCTGTAACACATCTGTTCTGCAGCAGCCCAGGACTATGACTGCCATAGACAGCCCTGGGCTTTGTACTTAACGTCTATGCTGCACTTTGTAAATGTCTTCACTTAATATCTACACTGTGTTAAAGCCCCTGTCCTTGCAGCTCTGAGAGCAGTAGCTCCTGAGATTCACAGGTTGAAGTATTGCCCTTCCAAGAGACAGCAGCATGCAAGGCAGAGATCTCTGAGGTGGGTTTCTTGGTGTCATGCATCAGATAGACCTTTCCTGCTGGGATAGCATCCCCACTGTGGAACCCTGTGGGGTCCAAGTTGCTGAGACAGCGCTTGCTCAATCCTTGGTGACTGGTGATCCCAGGGACTCCTTTTGTCTGCTTGGCCCCCCCGCACCCCTCCCTGTGCCTGCCCCCTCCCACTCACCTGTCTGCCACAGTGCAAGTGCTGCATGGTAAGTTTTATGGACCCATCGGGGCTTAGGAGAGGAAGTAGAGGTCAGGGTTTGGGTGTGAAATGGCAATTTTGAGGTGACTTCAGGTAAAATGCTCTGACCTAGAGACCAGGAGTATCAAAGGATCTTGGTTCAACACACATGTAGGGGGATTAAGTAGTGAAATAGTTGTGCTTTAAATATTTTTTGCAAACATGGTCTTCATCTGCCATGTTCCTCATTAACAGAATAGAGATGTTGGCACTTTCATCCTAGCTGGTGTGTTGGGAGCAGTTGGAGTTTAAAGGTGGCAGAACCTCCTGTGGTTGTCACTTCTTAGTCCCACTTTGCAAACATCCCTCTCTCCCCTTCTGAAGGAGAGGCAGTTTCTTTTACAACATAACAGATCTTACCCAGCTTTGGTGAGCACTGACTCCACCGGACCCTCTTGGTGAGGTTCAAGCCCTTTGAGGCTGGGGTGCTTGGCTGCAGGCATGGATGTGCCTTCGTGTGCCTCAGCACAGGACTTCACTGGCCCCATGAGACTGCTGATGGAGCTGGCCCTGACACAAAGCTGGGGCCAAGCAGCCGTGCTGGCCTGGGAGGCTGCACTGCCAGGGGAGGCAGCTTCACATGGCACTCAAGGGCATGATGAACACTGTACCCAGCCGAAGCACCTGAGAGACTTCACAGAGCAGACTGTAATTACAGCTCCCAGCTCTCTGCCAGGATGCTGATGGATAACGGCTCCATGCTCCTGCTGTATCAACATGGCGGAGGGGTTATTGTGAATAACAGCATTGTAGGATGGGATGGGTGGGGCAGTGCTGGAGCAGCAGCTGCAGGGCTGGTGCAGCTGGTGTACAGAGGATCCTGCCCTCATCCCTTGGGATGAGATTGGAGACCTGCCTCTAGGTCTCCTTGGGCTCTGCTGCTCTGAGCAGCTGGCTGAAGATCTGAGGCCAGGAAACCTGCCCTCCTGATGGCTGTGTGATCTGTCCTCCACCTCAAACACGTGGAGAGGTTATGCCAAGAGAAAAGGATGAGCCTCTCTGGGGAAGGGTGGGGACTGAACATCCTGCAGAATAACTGCATAGAATTGCAAAAATAGCTCCTAAAAAGCCTCAGAAGCTGAGTGATCCTAATGGCTGCTCCCAATATCTTGGGCATCACATCTCCCTCGTGTAGCTGCAGAGCACTCGGCAGCTTGCTGGTCAACATGCATTCAGCCCATTGCATGGCACTGGTTATTTGAATTTCCCAGGCTGTTTTCTGTGTTAATTTCCGTATTCTCCAGTATTACACTTATGGGCTCTCTCAATAATCTTCCTCTACATGCCCATGTGTACGCACGAGTGCCTTTCTGCATCTCCAACCTGCATCCTCATCTCTGTTTGAGAGATGTTACCCTATCAGCATTATCTTCAAAGCCCTGCCTTTTTCCAATTTAACAAGGAATTGGATTTCCATGCCTGCAGTATCTCAGCATGTCTCCCCTCTGTACCTGCTCTGTTTTCCTGCCTGCTGTCCAGGACGTCTCTGCCATTCTGGCAGAGCCTCCTTATTTCATTTCTGGCAGATCAGGTCTGTGAAACTCAATCTTGCAAACCTGCTTTGGTGCCAGCAGATGTACCAAGGCACTGACTGGGGCTTTTCACAGGCACCTACAGCAGCCTCCTGCTGAGGCTTGCTGGCTATTCCTGTGGCAAAATGGAACGGACTTATGGGGAAAGCAGTAGCCTGGCACTGGAGAGCCTTCATCCATCACTCTCCTCTGCCTCAGGCTCCGTGGGGAATTCTGAGCCCTGAAAGCCCCACCTCCTGTTTGAAACGGGAAGGAGCTGGGGGGGCTCTGAGCATCACCAAGGACCTGGCGTTAGCAAGGGGCAGTGCAGTAGCACACCTAGCACAGGGCTGGAGTTCGTGGACACACACTCACCTCTGGCAGGCGTGAGACATGGGTTCTTGGGGACCAAGCAGGAGCTGCCTCTTGTTCCCTGCCAGTGCTGGCRCCCATGCTGGGGCAGGTTTGCTATAAATCCATACCCGTTTATGTCACAGGCAGTCGGAGCCAAACCCTGAGGGTATTGGAAAGCGGCCTTCAGATGCATGATTTTGTTCTTTTGACTCTAACGCCTCATTTAATATTTCACAATCTTGGCAATGTGTTACTGTGCCAGAGATGCTCACAAAGGCCGGCTGGAGGTTCAGCGACTGACGTTTACATTATTAGGCTGGAGCTCCCAAGCTTGTGCTCAGCGAGGTGAACAGGGCTCTTCCTTCGCTCCTAGCTGGAAATACAGGGTTTGCAAAAGCTTTCGGTGCTGGTTCTTAGCACTGATCCAGCTGATGGTTACAGATGGCGAGAGGAGTCAGGACAACACTGCTTTTGGAAACCTTGCCCGAGGCTTTCTTTAAATGGAAAGTCTGGACTAGGGTGAAACCATCAAGAAACATGTTGGGCCCTTGATAAACACAATCCTGAGTCAGAAGCTGTTCCCCAGCGCTCCTGTTCTGAACTGCTTCCAGATCCTCTAAAGACACTGGTTTAAATAATCGCCCTTCAGTTTGGAAATATTGGCTCTTCTCTTGTATCAAATAACACCTAATGTCACTTGCTGAAAGCGAGTAGGATAAAATTGCCTGCCTTATTTTTCCCGGTGTGTTGGCTTTATGCATTTGGCAGCATTTGGAGTCAAATTAATCTTACTTTCTTCTCCTGGACAGGTACTTAGTTTTGCTGATGTCAGGGTACAGCTTTCATGCAGGGAGGGGAGAGGAGGCAAACCGTGGCTGAGAATATGGGGAAGGGGGTTGCAAAGCCCCAAGGCTGGGAGGGAAGCTTGAGGCTAGTGCATGCATCTGGGATTCGCTATATCTGCCTCCAGCTCCTGCCTTGGCTGTGAGCTTCCCCTGGGCAAGCTGCTCTGTTCAAGCTGCTTATACACTCTAAGACCCCAATCCCACTCACAGGCCAGTTTCAAATTTTCAAGGGGATCTAGATGCCTACAGAGGTATCTACCTGCTATCCAGGCTTCATGGTATCTGCCCTGGCTTTCAAATTTTTTCAGCCTCTTTATGTACCTTGGGATGGGAGGGACTGAGGTGATGCTTGTGTTTGAAAATCCCCATGGGCCAGGGGTGAGCAGTCATTCCTGTTCTCCAAGGTAGTAACCCAACACCCTGTGTGGCCAGAGCACCAAGGCCAATGCCCCCTCCCCTGGAGACCCCAGGGAGGGCAGCAGGGCTGGGGCAAGAAAATGCTGGTGGTTGGAGGTTGCTGCTTCCCTGTGGTGGGTAGGGTTGGAGCTAGACATGCTGCAGCAGCCCCAGTGGTGTTCCCACTGGCTACTTTCCCCCAGGCTCTGCTTGTCAGCAGGTCACAGCCACTGCTGGACGTGTAACRCAGACCCTCAGCAGCACACTTGGACCCCTTGCACACCACAGCTGCTCTGGAGCTGTGGGCTGTTGGTGCCCGCCGGGAGCACCTCTGCTGCTGTAACTGCCTTCACGTGTTTTGTACCTTTGCTTTTCTAGGCTCCTTTGATCTCACTTTTGAGTTGTTTTGTTGTTTGGTTTTTTGTTTTTTTTTTTTTTTTTTCTTTAAAATCCTGGAGCTGTTCTGTTCTTCAGTTTCCCCAGCTGTGAAGCAGGGACAACACTGCTACCTTCTGCAGAAGAGGGCTAGCAGAGATCTAGAGACCTCAGTTTTGTCAGTACCGAGGTCCTGTCGTGCCTGGGGATGTGTACGCACTGTGACCGATGAGGTGATTCTCACCACACATGAAGAAGCCATCCCTATGTCAAAGCTGACTGGCTTTCAAGTAAAGGGCACCAGATGTCCTGAAGAGGAGTTGCAAGGGACAATCCTCCTCACTCAAGTACCTTAGGACTGTGTGGACTCCTGACCTGCGGATGGGGTGGAAGATCATCTTTGAAGGAGGCTAACATCACAGGCAGATGCGCTCCGCTTGCGTCAAGCCGCAGGACTCCCACCACTGCCAGCGCAGCTCTGGCACGTGAAACACGTGCACAGCATTCCTTGTGCTGCGAGTGTCTAACTAGGGCTGCGGCTCGCTGCTTGTCAGAGCTTTTCTTTCCTTACCCGTTCAGGCGCTGTCTCTTCTCTCCATCGCTGTAGATGATTCCTTTCATTCTCTTCAAGAGGCTTCCTGCTGCCTCTTAAATCTTTCCAGTTCACCTTATTTAAATACTGCAGCCCACTCTAAAACCTGATAAGGCTGAGTGAGTGCAGTGAAGATTATGTCTTCAAGAAACGCTTTCCCTCTCGGCCAGGAGGGTGGGGATCGCTCTCCATGTGGGGGTGCTGGGACTGGTGAAGGGCAGGCGGGTGGCAGCTGGTTGGTGCTGCAGCCCATCGGTCGGGGCCCTGCCATGGGCACTTGGAGTGTCTGGTGAACAACCTCCCAGTGCACACAGATCCTTAGGAGGCTGCTGTGTGGTTCAGCTGGTGCTGATGTGAGCCTTTTTCACCTTTTGGGCAAAAATGGCTTTCTCTGGGTGGCACTTGGGGGAAAAAGCTTGTGGGTGAGGCTGCCAGCACTGGATTTCTGGTCTCCTTCCAGCTGCCGCATCTGCCATTTCTCCCCTCCTCCCACGCGGCTGCTCCTCGGCCTGGCTCACCATCCCGTGAGCAATGATGGAGAGAATTCTTCCTCTCCAATTAGCATTTTCAGTGCAATTGCAGCCGGGTACTCCCTCAGATGCCCTGCTGCTGATGAGTGCTGGGTTTACAGTCGCAGCAGGGGGAGCGTAATCTCCACTCCTTGCTTTACTAGTGCTGTAACTGCTTTGGGTACAGTTATCTTTAATTACTGGCTCTGCTGGGGCTGGTTGTGCATCTTCCAATGAACAGTTTGGAGGTCCTTGCTCCCAATGAAACCACTTACCATCACTTATCTTTTAAATCAGAGCTTATATTTAGCTGGTACCTTCCATTCAGTCTGCTTCTCAACACCTGCATGGAGAAAAGCCATGCGATCGTGCTGTTCACAGAAGGATTTGAAAACTATCCTCCAGCCCTGCCGCTGCAGCTGAGTTGGGACACGGTGTCAAGGAGAACGTCATGTCCCATAGCATTTGCCTTGCTGTTGAGCTTGGTTATGACACTTCCTTTGCTTTGTGCATCGTTATAGAGTGAAAAAGTCTTCCAAGAACATACMAAGTCATTAAGGTGCATATAGCCACCGAGCAGAGGAGGGAGCAGCTGAGAGTCCCCCTTACTACGTGAGTGCGAGATGAGCTCTGCATCTCTCTTTCATGGGGGGTGAAAGGCAGAGCTCAGCAAGGGGAGAAAGTATCTGCTCAGGATCCCAAAGAGCTGGAGACTTCTTCTGAAAATTAGCGCTGTACACCAGGAAATGGGATTGTTTGCCCTGAAATCATTATTCCTTGGATTTAACACCAGCTGAAGGGAACTGGGAGCAGCCCCAGCATGTCCCAGCCTGTTGCTTCTCTTTACACGCAGCCTCAGGAACAGAAACTGTTGCAACAAGTTGTCTTCAGCAAACACTGGCTCCGTCACCAAGAGCTGTGCYGTCACCAGCACTGCAGAAACTGAGGCAGCAGACGGAAATTGTCCTTCCTGTTCATTCGCTCCTAATGACCGTGGCTTTGGGACAGCCGTCTAGAGGGACAGTGTTTGGAGGGCACAGTGCCTTAAAACAAGACACGGCACCATCACCCCAGGTCCCTCTTTTGACCCTGAGTGACCTGCATCTAGCAGAGAGGATGCTTTCCCCCTTGGCAAGCCCAGCCATGCTGCATCATGTTGGAGCTGGCGGGTGACTGAAGCCATTTCACACCATTTCCCATGCAGGAGGAGTGTTTTGGGCTGCAGCAGGAGAGCATGTGTCCAGAAGATGCTCTACAGCCAACTGCCTGGCATGGCCGGCTGGGTCTGCAGAGGACCACATGCTATGCCATCTGCCTGAGCATGCTCTGCACAGAATGAGGTGCCAGTGAGAGGGCAAAGAGCCCTCATCTAATTATTGCTGCTATATTTATACATGAGATAGGGGAAGCGAGCAAGTTCCCACACACACTGGTGCTGGGAACTCGATGGCCCTAGGTGGGTGAATTGAGAAACAGGGCACTCCAATTAAGTTTTTCCTTTTGCACATAATTACTATCCTTTCCCTTGCCTGCCTGGGAGGCTGGACTACCTGCAGTGCTCCCTGTGGCAGGAGGCGGCTGTAGGGGAGCAGGGGTGCGCGTCCCTGGGCAGGGAGCCGGAAGGACCCGGTGCGATACAGGAGGTGTGCAGGGACTGGCAGGCAGGGCCAGACAGCAGTGGGGACAGCCTGTCCCACCATAGGGGTTTATAATAACACCCTTTTGGCGCTTGCCGTGCATGGAGTGAAACGAAATGCACTGTTCTCTTGACCAGGGTTTCAAAATGCCATTAAGGGATCAGGGTGTGCTCCAGCCCTGCATGCCTGGGTGCTGGCAGCAGGCAGGAGAATGAAATAATTGATTGCTTTCTCCCTGTGATCCAAAATGGTTTCGATGTCAAGCCATTCATTGCAGTAGCTGGAATACTAACACAATTCATTTGAGCTGCAGCCCCGCAAATGGGTGGCTTTACTAATGGCTAATCCGGGATGATGGATGAGCTGGGGGGGGATGCTACTGCTGAGTAAGGAGAAGGCAGTGAGAGGGAGGCAGCAACAGTCTGGGACCCAGCAGGCACTGTCGCAGCCGTTCCCCAGCCAGCATGGGAGCTTGAGGGGGAGGCAGTGGGCAGGCAGGTTGGGCAAGTATCCGTGTCCTGGTCCCCTCTGCTTGGGGCGGTCACGCAAGAGGTAACATCAGAATTTAGCCACCTGATTTTTGCCAGGTCTGGACTACAGATTAATAAAGAGATAACAAGTCTTCTCTCCATCCTTCCTGCAGCCCTTCTTAAAAATTAGATTTATTTATTTAATTAAAAGTGCCCTGAAGTTGCCAGCATTCTCAGGTAAATGAAAGGCAAAGCTGAATGCGAAAGAGAGGGCAGCAAGAAACAATAAGATTAGCGATCCCAGGGGAGAGTAATTGTGCTAATGAGCAGCAGGCAGGGGCTGGAGTGTTCCCCAGCACGCCAGCCCAAGCTTCCCGTGGATCTAGTGACTGGTCCCACCTCCCCAAGCAGAAGCACATCACTGTGTTTCGGGAGCGTTGCTCCTGATTTACACTGGGCTGAGTGGGAGGAGAGGTGGTGACCGTGGCCCCCCTGCGCTGCTTCAGGGCAGGGGAAGGGGATGCCCACTGGGCAAGGTTTGACTGCATCCCACCCCCAAACCATGGCTCATGCTGAGGATTCAGTTCATGGCAAGGCTGGCGGCTCAGGGAGGAGGACTCCTGGGAGGCGGACTGGGGCTTGTCAGGCCCCTGGTTCAATCTGCATGGAGGGGACCATGCTGGGCTCTCACGACAGCACCTTTCCACCCAAAAAGCAGCTTCCACACCTGCATGCACATGAACAGATTGACTTTAAATGGTTGCAGATCAAGAAGGAGCCTCTCTCAGTTATCGATCACTTACTGATTACTCCAGGTCTTGGTATTCAACTTGTAAATAAGATTACAGGGTAAATCTAAAAAGGAAGCAGACAGATTATAAGATTCTGCTTATTTACAATGAACTCAGAGAACTTTTCCCCCTCTGCCCYCCCTCCAGCTTTATTACAAAGTCCAATAAAATACCCTGGGGATGAGAAGGAAGAGAGAGGAGCGATTCAAAGGGAACATCAAAGGGCACCTCTATCCATTTTAGTGTGTCAAGTAACAGGCACGGAGAGACGCTCCCAGCCAAACATGGTGGCTGCTCCGAGCGCAGCAGCCCGACACCCTCCCTGCTGCCCCCAGGTCAGCTCTGCTCGGCCCAGGGCTTCACCCCCTCCGTGCTGGAAAGACAGACCCAACCCCCTGCATTTTTGTAACATCTCAGATAAGTTTCTATTTTGACGGCAAGCATTTGAAGTGTTAGATGGGGAGTTCAATGCAATAGGCTGTTCTCACTGTTTTCAGCCCATCTCTGCAAAAGAGGAAAAACCCAAATGCTTTGCAGCTAAAAATAATGTATTCCTCTTCTTTCTCCGTGCTGCTGCAGTGCTCTGCTTTGGGCTCCTAGCAGTGCCAAGTGCCCTGGATCTACCAAGACGAGCTGAAGGAGACTGTGATTTAATGGCAGGACATTTAAGAGCTATGCACACCTTTGCCAGCCCTGGAAGCATCAGTCTTGTGGTATCAAGTGGCTGAAGTAACCCCCAGCTCCTGGAGTCATCGGAATTACTGGGAATTTTTAAATCTGGAAGAAACATAGTCTCTTCCACTGGACAACCATGGGAGGTTTCTCCCAGCTCCATCCTCCGAGGGCAGGGAAAGCATCTCCCTCCTCTGAGCAGCAGCCAGGACATTGCCACAGGGAGCTGTGCAGACACTGTCCGAAAAGCGAGGATCCTCTGGACCTTCTTTATGGCTGCCACTGCTTAAGGAAGGGAACAATCTCCTTGTTTTGAGTTAAATTAGGACCTGGCGCCATCCAGCTCCAGGTGCTCCAGCAACATGGTTCAGGAGTGGACTTCCCTCTTCACAAAAGGATGGGTTGCTCCAGCTTTCCCATGTGGGGTCTCAAGGAGACTTGAGAACATTTGGTCTAAATTTTGCTTTTCCCCACGAACCTTTGTAGTGATCCGCCCTTGGCAGGAATTATGCCAAGTTATTATCCTTCAGTGCTGTGTCAGGGAAAGCTGTAACCCCCACCCCAGCCCTCCCCTGGAAAGATTTGGACCCCCCAGTGCTTACAGCAGCTCGTGCCCTCGCTGCTGGCAGCGGGGCATCTGTGCTGCACCCCCGCCGGGGTTTCACAACATGTGCCAGTGCCAACACCAAGTACAGAGTGCTTTTGCGGTGAGCCGTGGTCCTTCAGGAATCAGACTTTTAAATACAGCAGGATTGACTTGAAAACCCCAATTCATTCATTTTTAAATACTAGCTCTTGGATTCTTATCCTCTGCTTCTAGGTGTGTATCTCTAAGCTTCCCTGGGTGTTTATGAGATCTTGAAATTTAATCCTTAAAGAATACATTAAAAATTCAGTTCCTCCTGCAGTCCTGTGATTTTGGAGGCTGAGGCCGGAAGGAAAAAACAAACATCATGAGACACGTGGTGAGACAGTGAGAACCAGCAGCTTTTCGTGCCGGTGGGATCGGGATGTCAGGAGCCCTGTGCTGATCCCTCTGGGGCAGCGATGGCCTGTGCCAGTCCGGGACATTTATAATGTTGATTGAAAGAGCGCGATGCTGAGTGGCTTTGCTGCAGGAGGAGCCGGGGCTGCAGTGCTGGGGTGGGCACAGGGTCACTGCTGTGCAGGAGCGGGGCTGGGGCGGCAGGGTTGGCACCCCGCTGCCCGCCCTGGCAGGACAAAGCCAGCCTTGGCAGCCTCTGCRCTCCAGCGACCTACACTCTGGTCTTGACCTCTGTGCATTAGAGACTGCCACAAGCCCTGAAGCACAAGGTGTGGGATCCCCTTGACTTTTGGGACCCGTTATCGGTGACATTAGGGCACATGTACGCCCCTGCTTGGGACCTGCAGTAGTGCCAGCCGCGTGCTTCCCACAAACCCCACACTTTCCACTGCATGAACTGATGGAACTTGTGCTTTCACGGCCTTTGAGTAGCTACTGACCTTCCCTTTTTGCCCATGTTAAGAGGAGGCAAAAGCCTCCACTTTCTTGAGGGCAAGGACTTCTGCTTGTGATCCACAGACCTGGGGTGTCCGTGGATTACTGCTTGGGGTAAGGAAAAAGATAAAGTGTCTGAAGTCTGTGCATGTGCCAGGTGTATTTCTGGAGGGGATTGTGCCTCCTGGGGAAAATTCAAAGGCATCTACAAAGCCTCTCGCAAGTGGTTTCTGTCTGCTAAGGGATGGGGCAGCCTGAGCCATGAAATCATTGGCATGAAGCTTCCAGATACTTGCAAGCCCAGCTGAAGGTCTCTTCCCCCTTCGTACGTTTTCAAGCCCACGGCCTCATCCAGCTGCTGGGGAATCTGTGGGTTGTCAGCAGACTGCCGAAAAGCCGCCACCCGAGGAATACCCATCACACTTCATAGCCCTGCTGCCTGCTGCTGGGCTGGAGTGGTTGGGGAGGAAAGCCTGCAGTCTCATTTCCCCAGCGAGAGAAGTCCTCTCCAGCCTTCAAAAAGGCACCAACTGCCCACAATAATTCACACCCATGCTGAGAAAAAAATGCCACCTCCTATCCAAAAAGGTGAAAAGACAGGAAAAAGTTATAAACAACTCTGAAAATGACTGCTGAGAATAGAAATACATGTGTAACCATGGCTTACTCTCTGCAGTGCACGCCTGAAATGCAGATGACTCCTGCTGGCCCCGCTGTGCTGGAGCCGGAGCCTGGGAAATGGCCCAGGAAAATGTTCTCACTCCTGGGGCTGGGGACGATGCTGGGGACAGCGGCATCCTCAGCCCAGGGTAGGAGTCCCTGTGCCAAAAGCGGGGAGCGCTTGAGCAAGGGGCTGAGAGGCGAAAACCCAGGAACACTAATGACCCCCTGTCCCAGAGCTGCTTGCATGAGCTCAAGCCTCTCCTGGGGTCTGCCAGAGCCAGCCCCCTTCCCTGTCCCCAGTGAAGGGGCCTTCCTGGGTGATGTTACTCCCATCAGCCCGCTTGGAATGCAGCTATAGTCCTCCTGGGACAGGCAAAGGCCACTTCTGGCCCCAGATACATCCTTCTTTCAGCCTGCTGCCCGTTGGGTGCCCTTTAATTCATGTTGGCAGAAAATGCAYGGGACTAAAGGCTCATTGCACGCACCAGACCCATGTGTCCCACTGCCACCAGTGCTCCCACCCCTGCAGGGTCCCCACCATGGAGGGATTTATAACGTAGTCAGGGAACTGGGGCACAAACACGTGCCAAGACTGAGAATGCCAATATCTGAATGCCTTCAGTTCCTTCCTCCAAATAAATCACCTCATGACTCTAATTATCGCGCTTGCCCTGGGTACACACCAGCTTAATATGGAAAATGAGTGTGGAGGATTTATTACTGCTGATCCTTGATCTTTCATTTTTGATATTAAAACATGTTTAATTCATTGCAACATAGATTAAAATAAGGAAGGCCACAGGCAGCCTCTGGTTTTGCTTGGGGAGAATTTTGTTGCTGGGGCTCCAGCGGTGCTGCCCACGTCGGGAGCTGGACTGTGCTGGCTCCTGCACCCTTCTATGCCAACTGTGAGCCCAGGTCTGGCTGAATCGTATTCGATTTCACCACCACACTTTCTCTGGCTGTGGATTTGTGGTTGTTTAGACACCAACACTAGAGAGACGGTGTTGTAAATGTGTTATTTTCCCTGGACAGGCAGGTTACATCCTGTTAGATGCAACAGGAGTGAGAGGTTTCTGAGGTTTTAAGCTTTCCTAAATAAACAGCCATCTCTGTCAGTATGAATCAGCTCTTGCTTTCAGCAAATGTCTTTTTTATGCTACAAGAGCCTTTGGCCTTCAGTGCTCAGTTTGCATTGAATCGTCAACTGTCATGAAAGCATTTCTCGCACAGCCTGGGAGCATGCTGCAGAGCTAAAACCTTTTTTGCCTGTTTTGCTTTTAAAGGCAGCAGCGCAGTACGGCTTTTGCAGGGCGATAGCACCCTGGCCGTTTACACAGGGCCTCGGCAGCTGCTCTGGCGTGAGCAGGATGCTCAGCAGGTGCAGGAGCCAAGCTAACAGTGCCCGCTGCCCGCGGCTACGTCAGAGGCACGCAGGAGCATCAGTATCCACCGTGAGGGCAAAGACACATCCAAAGCGGGGGAGCACACACACCCCTGAACACCTGGACTGGCAATGCATGTGCATCCTGGCAGAGCATCTCCCAGGACCACTAGAGCCCTCAGCCCTGGGGTCCCAAAGGGATGTGTGGGGCAGGGGAGGGAGCAGAGTGGGTCCAGGGAGGAGAAGACATGGAGCAGGCATGTGTCCACTGCGCTTATGGTTCCCCCCCAGCCAGGGTAGCACAGGCCAGATGGGGAAAAGGCTGAGGATAGGGGAAGGCAAGAAAGCCCCAGGCAGGAGGGCTCCCTGGTTGCACCTGTGCCATCCCACACAGCACTGCACCAGGCCGGGCAGCCCGGCTTCTTGCACACACACCTTCCTTGACCACGCCAAGCTGGGCACCGGGGGTGAACCAGGCGTACGCTGGCACCATCTGCTTCTCTGCTGTTACAGGAGCGATCCACATCGGCTCCATCCATCCATCAAAGTGCTTTTCCCATTTCCCCTGATGTGAAGCTGTCGAGTACATCCCTGGCTGCAGCTCAGGCGTACGTGAAGTGCAGCTCATGCGGAGCGAGGCAATTGGGAGGCAGCGGCTACACTGAATAATTCATCACCCCCAGGAGCCCAGTGTCCCCCTCCCACGAGTGAGCGGGCGGTGCACCATGTCACTACAGCCCAGGGCCGAGGAGGGGGATGTCACCTCGGGCTGCATGTTGCCCCTGGCTCTGGCTGGGGGAGGAAGCAGGGTCTGCCCTCCCCGCTTTGCCAGGGCATCTCCAACCCCGTGGCTTCGGGCCACCCCTTCCGGGGCAGCTGCGTGCAGCTCTGCGGGTCAGACACCCTCTAAACCCCCCATGAAATAGAGAGGATGGGATGCATTCGTCTGATCGCATCTGGCCAGGACATGTCTGCATTTTGGGGTATGCGAGGAGGGGGGACTCCTGGAGGAAACCCTCCTTGTTGACCGTCTGGAGGGAGAAAGCATGGGCAGTTCAGCAGCAGCCCAGCTGCTCTCTCTTCCAGCCAATGGCTCACCTCTCGCTTCCTCCTGTCTCAGCTCAAACAGAAACTGCTCCCTGGTGCATGAGAGCATTTTGTCTTCCCAGGCCCCATCCTCGGCTCTGCAAAGCCCGCTCTCCTGGCAATGACGATGCACATCTGATGGGAGTGGGGAAGAGAAAAGCACAGAAAGGAAAGGAAGGGAAATGGAGAGAAACCACTTGGCTCACCCCAGGACCTCCTTCCCCCACCTCTCCAGCTCCAGTGGCTCTCTGAACTGGGAGCGAGGCCAGCCAGCACTGAGCCCTCGCTTGCAGCTGTGCTGGTGGGACGGAGGACATGGAATGCGCCCCAGAGCTGCGCGATTAGAGGCATGCTGAGCCCCAAACCTGCCCCAAGGGAAACCTGCTGCCTGGGCGCAGTGCTGTCCCATGGCAGGGACAGGGATGGGGAGGTGGCAGTGCTTCACATCGCCATGGCAACCTGTGGAGGACGGCTCCACCATGTGCATCCTGCATTTCAAGGATGAGCCTTGGCAAATCAATAACGCCGGCAGGGACGGTGACTGGCTGAGACAGGGCTGGGCTGGGCTGGGGGTCCCCTCCTGCAGGGTTGGGGACAGGGGTGTCTCTGCCCTCTGAGCACCAATTTGCTAATCCACTTGGGAGCAGCTTTGCCCCGTACCCAAACAGCTGAGCCAGAGGTGCTGTTTCAGCGGCCGCAGTGGCCCAGCCCTGACAGGGGTACCGGTGTTTCTCTGCACCAGTATTTCTTCCCCGACACTATTGGGAAGTTTCACTCCTGATGAGGCTCTCGGTGGAGCCTTGGTTAGTGCACAGTAATTGAGAGACTGCGTCATACCGAACTGATGGGGAGCTGGCATCCCTTGCGCTGATGGAGCTGGCTGATTACGAAAATGCTCTTGCATTTCTAACACTGCAGAGGTTTGGGCCAAGAAGCTCCTCAGAGGAAATCAGCAGCCTCGAGATGCTCTTGCAAAACGCAGCGTTTCTGCCCCAGTGGGCAGCTCCGGCGGGATGTGCTCCCATCCTCACACCGTGGTGTGACACGCGTGTGCCTGCCTCGTGGTGCCTGCCAGTGATTCAGTGCCTCTTTGCACCTCTACTCTCCTGTCTCATCATCATGGCCCCACRTGGGACCAGGGCATGGGTGGGAGAGTGGGGCTGCCCGGTTTTACCCCTGCCTTTTCTGAAGCTGCAGATCCATTCACACCTCCTGGAAAAGGAGGCTTCGATGAGCCCCATTTTGGGAGAAAGCCCTGGGGGCTGGGTACAGGCAGCACTGTCTGTTGGGTTTCCCACTGTCCTGGCATCTGCCCGGGGGTGAGGTCCTGCCTGGTCAGACTTGCCTGGTGCCAGGGAGCCACTCTGCCCTGACATGTCCCTGGGACACAGTGCACATCCCAGGGCTTCCTGGCTGCCTGGCATGGACACAGTGCTGTGCCTGAGGCTTCCCCAAAGCAATGGCCAGCAGTGAGCCCGCGTGTGATGAGTTTGTGTGTGCTTAGCATGGGGAAGCGCCCCCCATCCCTGCTGGTGTCTGCCAGAGGTTGCCCTTTAGTCACAGCTGAACCATGGGACCATTTAAAACATGCATGAAATCACTCCCCAGCAGCAGCTGAAGCCTGTGGCCACCCTGCCGAGCTCACTGTCCCTTGCTCAGGGCCAGACCTTTGCCTGCAGGTGCCAGCCAGACCCCTGGCCACCCCTGCCCTCCCCTTCCCCGGCTCTGCTCCAGCCACCACTTACAGCCTTCCCCCAGCGCCCACGTTTATTTAGGGTTGATTTGTGCTGTGGCAGAAAAGCCATTAAGGCGCTCTTGTTAGTACAGAAGGAAAGAGGTCTGCGGTATGCCCATGGACACTTTAGAAAGCTGGGATGAGGGCAGTAAATAAGGTTTCACTCTATTACGATGATTGGAAAGTCTTGAACGAGAGCAGCGGGCCGGCAGAGCTGCAGAGAAGGTGTCCTCCAAGGGGCAATTGCCGAGCAGCAATCTGCCAGCACGGCACTTTGCTCTCCATTTATCTTTCTGCTGAGCCACAAGATTGTTTCAAGCTCCTCGTGCTGCCTGGGGTGTCTGAGGTGGCCACAGGTGGCCCTGGGGTCCTCCTGTGGGACAGGGCAGGATGGAGGTCTCCTCCAGCAGCAGAGGTCTGGCATTTGGCTAGGTTATGGGCAGCAAATCTGCTTCCCAGGGATCATGAAGCGATGTAAAACACGGGAAGGGTCTGTCCTGCCACGGGTGGCATGGAGCCAGAGCAGCGGCTGTCCCCGGCTGGGGGATGCAGAGGGTGGTGGAGGTCTCCACTCCTGCTATCTCCCTTCATGACCTCAGTACCTCTGTGTGCCAGCTTCATCCCCAGCACAACAGCAGCTCAGCTTTCCTCTCCTCGCTGGGTGTTGGGAGACTTAATTCATTAGCATTAACGAAACATGCCTGGCTCTGCTGCAGGGGCATGGTGGTACGGCTCAGCTGAAGGTGTCTCCAGCCCTAGGGAGCTGCTCAACAGAGGGGACATGCTGTCAGCACTGGGTGGTTATAGCCTTTGCTTTCCCCTGCTGCTGAGTCACAGCCGGGCTCAGTCGCAAAACAGGCTTTAAAGTCACTGTTTAGGGTTTATGGGGTCCCCAGTCCATTACAGCATGTCTGAGCGGCTCCAGTGCCCCTGCAACAGGTCAGGCTGGCAGCGAGGGCTGATCTCAGCGGGATGCTGCCCCAGCCCCAGAGACACAGGCTCTCTCCCACAGCATTAGGAAAGGAGCAATGCACACCCAAGCCCTTGCAGTGCTTAATTCATCACTCTGAAGGGCAACGCCAGGTGCCTAAAATTAGACTTCCACCTCCTAATTTAGGTACTTCAATAAACAGACTGATTTGCCTCTTCCTTTCTCCTCTCTGGCACTGCTCAGCACCCAGAGGTTTCCAGGGAGGTGCTCTCTTCTTGGGCATGTTGGAGCAATCCAGCAGCACCAGGTGTAAGAAGCCCAAATCCTCCTGTATCCCTGATTTACCCTGGGTAGAAGTCAGGGCCTGGAAAAGGAGGAGCTGCAGCAGTTCTCCCATCCCCGGAGGGGAGAGCCCTCCTGGTGCTGCAGGAGCCTGGTGGCTGGCAAGTGCCTGCTYCAGCAGCTATTAATTAGCATTATTAAATAAGCAGCCCGGTACCCAGCCTCAGCATCCCCAGGATGGGCTGGGGGATGAACCTCAGCCTGGTTATGCCCCAGGGGGTTTCTGATACCCCAGCATAGTGCCCCTGTAGCATCTCCCTGCTGCACGTGGCCTCCCCAGCCTCTGGGAGGGACTGAAGCAGTTTCACCCCTCTCAATCCCATGACAGGTAACCGATGCAGCAGGAACATGTTGGACACAGCCAGCAGTGTGGAGACCTAGCTGGGACCATAGCCCTGTGTAAAGGGAGCCACAGGGGCAAAGCGATGCCATCCTGGTCCCTGCCCAGGGGTGCTCTCTGCGGCAGGACCCGCTGCTCCCTCCCCGTGCCTGGAGAGATGGGCGAGCGGCTGGCAGCTCCCCACGCGAGGCTGCGGCTGGAGCGATCTGCCTGCACGCATTTCACAGCACACGTGTCCCATTAAGAAAAAGATCAGAGTTCCTGGGAGCTAAAAATAACACCAGGCAGCGGAGTTTGGCCAGGAGACGGTAAGGGAATGCGGGGGTGTGGAGCAGAAGGTGTAATTTCACCGCCGGCTCCTCCAGTAACAGGGTGCGGGGAGAAGGGTAATGAATCAAGCCTGCCATCACGGAGGTAAATCGCTGCTGAATGAGCAGCGTGCATGCCACGGTAATTCAGCTCCGTGCCGTGTCACTCCTTGTCTGACCCGCGGCGGGTGCAGGGTGCTGGGGGAGGAGCACAGCCGGGTCTCAGGGGTGCCCTGGGGCTGTGCCGGGGTGCAGCGCGGAAGGGGCAGAGCTGCCTGGCTGCTGGAGGCGGCACACTGCCAGGTTGCCTCCCAGCAGACAGCGGTGTGCTAGGGTTAAACCACGACAGGTGTTGAGACACTGGGGCAGCAGCRTCTTGGCGAGACAGGGTGTGAGCTGTAGGGCCCTGTAATCTAGTAGTGACAGGGCTGCTTTCGAGTATGGCAACCTCTGGTGCTAAATGAAAGAGTGAGTGCAAACACAGACTCTAATTACCACAGCTCCTCCAGAGCCAGCTTTGCCTGCTCTCCCCAAGCTGTCAGATGCTCTCTAGCAAATGCCTCCATCTCCTTTCCATGGCCAAATCAAAGCTATTTATTCTTTCCTTGAGATCCAGCCGCTTCTGTTTTACCACTAGTTGAACAGCAGGGAGAAAGAGCAGGAGGAATGAGGAGAGGAGAAGCCCCTGTAGTTCCTTGTAGCAGGAGCAGTAGTGCCATGAGGTCCAAGCCCCATGTGACACAGAGGGGACAGAGGCCACTGACCCTCCCTGCCAAGGGAGCACCTGGCCCACAGCGAGCCTTGCTGGGGGAATGATCTGCATTCCCTGTCAGTGGCATGGGGGAAGGGATGGGCAAAGGAATTTGCTCTTCAAGATAATTTAATGCCTTGCCCTCCAGGTCTTGCATCCCAGCATGGGTGAGAGCACCTGCCAGGTCCCTGATAACCCCAGCAGGCTCCTACCACAGCCTGGAAGGAAAACAACAAAAAAAAGCCATGGTAACAGGTCCAATTAGCAAAGGCATTTAGCTTCCCAGCACTGCTCCCCATTGCCGCTGGCTTTTGGAAGGGGTTGGGCGAGATGACTGGCAGCCCCAGCAGCTTTGTGCAGATGGACCAATTTAGTCAGGTGAGGAGCTGGAGAGCTGCCATCTCCCCGGCCAGCTCTAGCATTTCTCTGCTCTTTAATTGCTGCTGCAGGTGGAAGCAGACGGCCAGTATCCGTCACCTCTCCTGCATCCAGCCTGATCCTGCCAGGGCCTCCCAGTGGGTCAGCACTCATGGCAGCACCACGGAGGTGCCATTCCCTGGGTGCTGCATCCCTGCTGGGACTGGGCTTGGAGCCCCAGCTGAGCAGCTTGCTCTGCCCTGGGGCTTTGGGCTGTGAGTGCTCCTGGCTTTCRTGGTTCATGCTCTCTCAGCCTGGCTTCCCCAGGTGGCTGTGCTGCCTGTGCATGCTTGGCACCCCTGGCCTGCCCTCAGCTTTAGAGTTAAACCAGTTACCAGGTTAAATCTGAGGTCCCAAAGGTGATATCTGACAGGTTTCTTGAAAATCAGCAACTGAGTGGAAGACAGAAGTGCCTTTTCCTGCCCTCCATGGTGGGGAAAAAATCTGCTGTGTAAGATTAATTACTCCTTAGTAACACCAGGTAGGAGACTTTGAGCGTCCCCTCCCAAATAAGCTTCACTTAAGGCTGACATCTTCAAGGGAGGCTGATTTCGGGTCTGAGAGACAAATCCACAGGGGAATGGCCTTCCTTGGTACCTGTCAAAACCCTGTCTTTCTACTCTGTTCATTTGGCCCAGATGTGAGCGACTGCAGCATCCCTGGTACAGAGCATCCCTGTCCTTCGAGGAGCGTGTGATGTGAATCCAGGGCTGTCCCAGTCTTGGATGGACTAGGCTAGAAAGGCTCCCTAGCACATCTATAACGACAGCACCGAGCTGACAGCTACTGTATAGACTGAGCCAAAAACATCCACCTTGCTGTGATGGCCAGAAGTGAGTGTCCGTTGCTTTGCACCCAAAGCTGTGCAGCAGTCGTATGTAAAGGCAGCCTTGTGGCACCTGTGTGGCAGTGCCTGGGCTGCTGTAGATGCTTCCCCACAAGGAACAACGTGAAGCCAGGTACAGCTCCTGGGGCAGGAGTCAGCCCCCAGCTGGACTGCTTTCCTGCCAAACAGGAAAATAACTCTTTACAGACAAAATCACTCATCTTCTGCTGAAAACACTGGGCTTTGCCTCCAGTGAGCTCCTGTGGGCATGCAAACTTGCAGTCATCTAGCTAAATTGCTGTGTGAAGAATGCTTTTTTTTTCCAGTTTGAAGGGTTGTTTTGCTGTAATTGCCATGTATTTCTAATTGCATGTTTAATTGAGGCCTTTGGGGATTGAAGAGGAAGAGGCTGGGCTGAGGAATGTGTTGTGGAAGATGGGCTTTGGGCATGCAGAGAGACAAATCTGAGAGAGGCAGGAAAATGATGACCTGGAGGCTGGTGGTCCCTATGCCATGGCTGCTGTTGGACTTTCCTCCCCAGGCCCGGACTGGGCACCTCACTCCTGTGAGTGGGGCAGATGCTGCTACCAAACATCCCCATGACACTTCAGGAGTCACTATGTCACCCTGGGGACCCCCGGTCCCCAGCTTGTGCAGCTGCCTGTGCCCGCCTTGCGGGTCCCTTCAGCCTGGCTCTGTGTGTGCCCCGGGTTCCCTGGCTGTGAAAGCTGTGGAGCGGGTGGCTTGAAAGCTTCCYCCCTCGCTGCCTGTCAGTGACCCTGGGCAGAGGGAAGGAGAAGGGAGAAGCCTCCTCACAGCTGCAGCTTTGAAATTGCCAGTTCTGGGCTGCCTGGGGCTTGCCAATTTCCGTGGCATCCCATGCAAGGGAGCACCTCCATAGTCCCCTGAAATAATTGCAGGTGCTAGTGTGCCCTGCCCGCTCATGACAAACCCTTTGGAAAAGGCAGTGGTCTCCCCCTGCTCCTAGCTCTGCTCCCTTATGCTGCTGCTCTCCTCTCAGCTGGTGAGCCTGTTGCTTATATAAACTGCTCTCTCTCAAGCACTGATAGAGCTGTTTGCTTCCCACCCCACTGGGCTCCGCAAGCTCATTTTATTTTTTCTTGGCTTAATGGGATGTTTACTCCATAACAGCCTTCCCTCACCACCCAGCAGGAGGGACTCTCAACCATCACCCCAACAATGCTCTGGCTTTCCCACTGAGCCAGGAGCAGACGCAAGCTCCCTCCCTGCTGCAGCTCCCGGTGCTGCTGGGGTTGAATGCTGGTCCCCAAATCCCACTGAGAGGGGCTGGTGCCCAACTGAGCTCATTTCTGCCCAGGGAAGAAGCTCCTCGTTTGGTTTGGAGTCTGAGGACTCTTCAGCCTTGAGTAGGTAGGGCTGAGGCTGGGACGTGCACCAGAGTCCTGCCATGTTGTGACAGTGCAGCTATAACCAGGCGACAAGGATCTGGCTTGACAACTGTCAGGCTTGTTTCATGACAACTGCCAAACAGCCATCAGGTAGTCGTGATTTCTCCTACTCGCTCTGGCTTGGAGCGAGGGACAGAGTAGGAGGGGGCTGCTCTGCTTTTCTTGTAGAAGAGAGAAAACCCAGGTATGCACAGATCCCTTTTCATTTGTCCCCCTTACACGAGTGTGACACTTGCTGTGCTCCCCACCTTCCGTCCTCATCTGGTGCCCCCTGTGTGCTGCTCCCGGGGCAGTGAGGGTTGTACCAGGGCAGGTGTTCTTACGACAGCAATCGGTACCACCAGCATCACTGGTTTGATCAGTGGCTGTGCACATTGGCTCCATGATACCTCTGCCACATGCTGGTGTCATCTTCCTTTACCCGACCCTCCACTGCTGGGGTAGCCGTGCCTGCCAGTATGCAGTTTCTTTGGAGAACAAGAGCCCCCTTGAAGTTTGCTTCTTGCTTTCCTTGAGCCCTGTGGTCTATGTTTGTCATCTTGGTCTCACCTCCATTCTGCTGTTCTTTCTGACCATCAAAAGCCCCAGCAGAGTCTCATCTGAGGTTCCTCCAGTATTGCGCTCCACGGTGAAACCCCTCATCTTGTCATCAGGGACAGCGAGAGTCCCTGGAGGGAGGGCAATAAAGCAGCTAATTAACGAGAGGCTAATCCAGCACCGAGCAGAAGCGTGGAAGAGCAGCAAGTGTTGCAGTGCGAACCCAGTGGTCTTTGTGTCACCCTGCAGCAAGGAGCTGGGGATATGCGGCGCAGGGTACTGTACCAGCACTGCCGGTGAGCCCACAGCATCCATGGGAAGCATAAGCTAAGAAATGGATAATGTGTGTGGTGGTCACATTGTGAGATTAGGAGATGCTAGAGGAGGGTCTCTGAATTAACTGTACCTGGCAATGAGCCTTAAAGCATTTGAAGAGGGCAGAGAATACTCCCGGCGCAACTATTCAGGCACCCAAGGAAGAGAAATAACTTTGTGTTTCACTCCCAGGCAGTGCGCAGGACAGGGAGCAAGTTGCACGTGTTATAGTTTCCCACCGCTTCCCAACTCTCACCTAACACCAACTGCAGAACAGCCTTCTGGAAAACAAGCTGTGCAAAAATAAGGAAACTTGGCCAAAGAAGCAACTGAAAGAGTAGAATTCTCACAAATTATACTGCTGCTCTGAGGCACTTAGCTCCTGCTTTTAAGCAGGCTCTATACCAGCATCCAAACTGAAAGAAAGAAAAAGTGACAGGTGTATATAAGCAGGTGGGTGCAAACAAACAAATCCTAATACTCTGCAATGAACAGCTTATGTTTTGTGAGGGATGTCTTCATGTACAGGCGGGCAGAGAGAGGGCATGGTTTTTTATGGAACAAATTCTGATATTAAAATCTAGAAAACCATTTGAGCTTTGTTATATCTTCTTCTCAATCTTCATTCTGGAAATATTTTTTCATAGCTGTATCTGTAAAGGGCCAAAAAAATGCCAACAGGTTTAAAATAGCCATGTAAAGGAGACAATTACATGTCAACAGACAGCCTTCAGAAGGTGCATGTTGTGTTCAAACAAGGAAAATAGGAGAGGACATAAATTTGGGTGAGGTAAATGTAAACCTCTAGGACGAGATAAGTTTTAAGGTGGGACATGCTGAAAGCATAAAAACATGTAATGAAGACTATGCCAACATCATTAGAAGGAAGGCAGTCAGTGCTGTGCTGGCCTGTTGGGTTTCTGTGGCTGCAAAAAGCTCTGAGATAAGGGCATCACATAAAACCAAAATTAATTTCTTTACATCAGTATCTCCCATGGAGGAGGTTGGAAAATTCACATACTGTGCCTTTTCCTATGGCAGATAAATCTGAAGAACTCTCTCAAACTGAAATGTCAAAAGAGGTTTTTGGAAAATACTGATGAAATGGAGAGCAAGGGATTACCAGGATCAGGCAGGATTTCCCTAAGGGCTCTGGAGGAAAAGCAGCATGGAGCTACTGAGCTACCACTGGGGCCGGGTACCCTGCTGCTGGGATGAGCACTGATATCATAGAAATGGGAGGCAGCAAGTGTGACTGGAATTTTTGTAAAAGCTTAGAGCCAGGAAACTATAGACAAGTCCAACTTCTGTACAGACCAAATGAGTTGCTTAAAGGTCTGATAAAGAACAGAATGGGGAGATTTGGAAAATGATATAATGGAAGTCAGTCAGATTTTCAAAGGAGGAATTCGTGGCTTGCAAATCTATTAACATTCTTTCTTGAGGATGTTAGCCAGCTAATAGTGTACTTGAATTCCCCAAATCCATGGTAACCTCCCTCCCAGCCCTCATTTCCCAATCTTTTAATAAGAAATGCACACAAACCTCCTCTTATGCGTTGATAACGTAGTTTCCTTAAGAGCTTTTGTTGTTGGGTTTTTTTTTCCCCCGGATTGGGAGGGAGGTTACCATGGAGTTACCCATGGATGGGTGAGCAGACAATGCCATGCATTTGGAAAAGAGGATGAAGAGTAAGGTGTCAATGTTTGCACATCACACTTAATGTCTAAAGGTAATTAAAAAAAAAAAAAAGCTAATGGAGCACTGCAGAAGGGTCTCATGATGTTGAGTGAGTGGATGAAAAAATGGCAAGTGGCATTCAAGGAAAAGCGCCACAAGCAGAGGGGCTTGCAGGAGGAGCAGGACAGGCACAGCAGTGGCCCTGAAATGGTCTGGTGCTCGGGGAAGGAGCCTCCGCCGCTGCAGACGCGTGCCTGGGCAGGCTGGCTCAGCACCCAGCAGCGGTGGGAAAGGCACCCAGGCTGCTCGGAAGGGGAAAAGGCGCAGAGCGGAGGTTTGCGGTGACTGCCTGCCGCTCTGCCTGCAGGCCTGCCTGGGCTGCCTCCAGCGGTGCGGGGCTGGAGGGGGGAGACCCAGCAGGAGGGACCGGACAGATGCTTCGGCTGGGGATGGAGCTGGCGGCGGGCAGGAGAGCACGCCGCGGGGGGCGTGAGGAGGTGGGCGAGGGGCTCCTCCGGTGACCGCTGATGGAGTCCCGGTCGTTCGGTACCCACCGAAGGTGACCGTCCAGGCGCGTCCGGAAGGAAAACGAGGGCAATGCCCGCCGGCTCCCCAGGCGGGGCGGGCGGAGGCGGGCGGACCCCGCAGCCCCCCGGGGCTGCGGGGTCCGCCCGCCTCCGCCCGCCCCGCCTGGGGAGCCGGCGGGCATTGCCCTCGTTTTCCTTCCGGACGCGCCTGG